>LOEQ01000338.1:1043982-1054730 GCA_001685075.1 Bramus lutescens | reverse complement strand
GCTGCAAAAAAAATAAACAAGCAAACAGTCAGAGAGCTGCTCGGAGCCCGCTGCAGAGACAGGGGGTGCTTGCCAAGCTCGCAGTGTCTGAGAAAGAGTAAGCCAGTTAAACAGCCCACAGCCTTTATTAAATAAACAAATACACATCTGAGCTCGGCACTGGCTTGGAGGGCTACTGTGCTCACCTCTCAGCTATCTGTGGAGACAAACAGCTGGGAAAAATGTGAATCTCACTCTCTTCTCAGAATGACTCTCATCAAAGGCGGCCAGCAAAGCACATCATGGCATTCATTAACAAAGACTGAACAAGAAGACCCTTCTTGGATTCCAGAGAGGACTTCAGAAGGCCGAGCTACCCAGCTACGGGGAAAGCGGTGTGCCTGGCCATACTGCATCCTGTGGCTGTACCCTGGAGGCCACCATAGCTGTGGCTTCCCCCCTCATTCTGAACACCTCTTGAAGATGCAAGGACTTGCCAGACAGTTTCAAGTCAGTCTCTCTCTCTCTCTCTCTCTCTCTCTCTCTCTCTCTCTCTCTCTNNTCTCTCTCTCTCTCTCTCTCTCTCTCTCTCTCTCACACACACACACACACTTTACCAAACTGCACTAAGCTAACACTATGTTTTGTTCCTTACCCCCACAAATGAAGGTTCACTGCATTCTACGCCAGCTGGCAAACTGTTTTGTCTATAGTAAATACGATGTGGTTAGGCTTTACATATAATGTATACAGACACTTTTTCATAATTAGTATGTGTGTATGTGCTGTAATTCCTGTACACAATTACATGTAACCAACGTGTGGCATGTGTCTACTGTGCACTCAACATCCATAATTCTTATCAGGCAAGCCAATCAAGCCTGGGTGCTCAAGCTGCAATGTATTAGAACATTTGTCCTGTGCTTAAGCATTTCCTCTTATCCCCCTAAGAAGCAATTTTATTAAAAACAATTTACATTTTCAAACAAGTACTATTTTTATTACTTAACATATATCTTTCTTGTCTTTGTTTTAGCTGAAACAGTCAGTTTTTCAGGCTTTCACAATTATTTTAGTGCTTAATATCCTAAGGGATTCTCTTTCTCAATTTGTTTTATCTTTAATAAATACTCAAGGACTTTTTTTTTTCCTGGTGGACTGATAACTCTATTATTTTAGCTACAGATATCCGTATTTTTCACAGATGGCAATACCAGGAAGGAATGTGGGTGATTCAACAAAGATGCCAGGCAGGTTTCTGGGGCCCTAGAGGTAATGGCATTTCCCTTAAAGAAGAAAGCTTAAAACAACCTTCAAATATATCAGAATTAAGTTACACAGCTTAAATTCAACTAGAGCATGCTGTTTAATTCCTGAAGCCACTAGAGCCCCGATATGTGGTCTAGTCCACAACCCTTGAATAGAGTTCTTCAGGAGCAGGAGGCTCTCACAGAGGCCGTGCCCGCCACAGGCTACATCAAGCATAGGCTATGTGCTAGCACTGTGGGCTCTGGCCAGAGCCATGGCCGTTCTAGCATTGTCCTCGGCACAGCTGAAAACTCTGGCTGAGGGAACTGCTGGTCTTCACAACATCTCTTTTTCCCCTTTCTCCTGG
Organism: Bramus lutescens; assembly: GCA_001685075.1. Taxonomy (NCBI): domain Eukaryota; kingdom Metazoa; phylum Chordata; class Mammalia; order Rodentia; family Cricetidae; genus Bramus; species Bramus lutescens. The sequence goes on along the minus strand of LOEQ01000338.1, from coordinate 1,053,136 downwards.
CATAGGAAACTGGTGCCCGCTCACCTGAGGAGCAGCACTGGGCCATGGTGCGGGGGTCAGCAGGCCTGGTAGGGAAGCGCATCTACTCTCTCCTTTGCCAAGGGTGCTGGGAGAGGGGCTCTAAGGAAAGACAAACAGAAATGACTTACCCTGTCCTGCCCTGGTGGATGGGAAGGTGTATGAGGTGAAGGCAGGATGAGGAGTATAAAGCAAGATGGGTTGCCCTCCCCTTGGCTCTGGACAGAATCCACGGAATAAAATGTGTGCCTGGCCTCTATAGCACAGTGGCAGCTCCTTTCCTCCAGGGCAGGAATGGTTTTAATTAGGAGGTAATGTTTTAAATTGGAATTTTTAGAAAACACACCAAAAGATAGATTCTAGGCTTTCATAATCAAAACCCAGGGCTAAACAAGACCCTCTTATTAGCTAGCAGTCAAGAAGGGAGTCAGGACAGTGTTTATCCTCCTTCTATCCCGAGCGAGATGGCTGTGTGCTGCTGGCTCCGGCAGAAAGCTTACAGGTAGATTGTGGGATGAGGAGAATCACTAATTTCCCTGTGAAGTTGAAGGCTTTGTTTATTTAGTGGTGCACGGAACTGGCCAAGATAAACGAACCTGAATCTGTTCTGCTGGAACATGGATGATGTGGGACGGCCTGTCACCATGGTGATGCACAGCATTGCTCTCCTGCTCATAGATGGCATCGCGCTCAGATTGAGGAAGACTAAGGAACCTTCGGATCATGGACAGGTTCTCCCACAGGGTCCTGTTTTCTGGAGAAGGATCTTCTTTCCAGCGTAAGAGCTCACACAACCATCCCTTAGGAGGAAAGGTGACAGGTCAGTTAGTGCAGGGCTGGACTCTTTCACAGATGAGAAACGGAAGCTCCGATAGTTATTAACTTTTCACCCACTCATCACACTCCAATTTGCTTTAACATTTTTTCTTTTAATCCATTAAGGGAGGATAGATGTAGCTACGGGGAAGCAGGCTGTTCCTGAGGATGTTCAGATTTATATCTTCATGGGGAGATGACTTAGTGGGTGTGAGTATATTGTGTAGCTATGAAGATCTGCGCTTGGGTCACCAGAACCCATTAAAAAAAGCCTGTTACCTGCCACCCCAGTGATGGGGTACAGAAACAGACACGGGGGCCTTGGTTATCAGCCAGTTTAGTGAAAATGGGGAGCTCTAGGTTTAATAAGAGACCCTGACTCAAAAAACAAGGTAGAAAACAATTAAGAAGACAACCAGACATCAATAGACAGACAGACATGGAAGAGGAGGAGTGGAGGGAGAGGGAATGGGGACAGTCAGAGAAACACACACACACACACACACACCAGTACCGCAAGCAAGCTTGGGCATGGATATAGTTGGTTTATTATCATTGGCATTAGGAGATTCTTTCAATAAGGAACTCATTTTTTTAAATATGATACTGCTGATTATTTTAATTTTTATGCACTGATGTACTTTTTTAAATGTATGAATGCTCTGTCTGCATGTATGCCTGCACAACAGAAGGCATCAGATCCCAATATAGATGGTTGTGAGCCACCATGTGGTTGCTGGGAAATTGAACTCAGGACCTCTAGAATAGCAGTCAGAGCTCTTAACCTCTGAGCCATCGCTCTAGGGAACTGCAGTTTTCTGCTTTTCTGTCAGCTGTAGCACAGGTATAGGACTCGTTAGGCAAGAACTTCAGTAAGTTTTCATGGTAAAGAGCAAAGGACAAACTCAGCCAAGGCCCCAATCTGATCCTGTGTGGTCATGACATTTTCACTGGCTGAATGGCTCAATAGTGGACAATGACCATCCCCTCAAACTTTCATCCTTTCTGTCCTACTGGACCAGAAGCAATCAGGTAGGGAAGAGGGATGGATGGTGTCTAGCTGGAGCCCACCAGCCTAGACTGCCACCCTCTCAAATTACTCCACAGCTTGCTGACAGCTCACTGGACTGTCCAGAGACATCTGACCTGCACACACTGGAAGGCAGCTTCACTGCCTCCCTGGCCCCATTCCCCAGTCTCCCCTGTGACTGCCGTGCAGACTGGTACAAAGTCTGTCCTGTACCACAGACAGGACTCCTCTTCTGTGCACACTCCAGGGACGATCTTCATCCTCCGCACAAACTTCTACCTGAGGTCATCCTATGTCCTTTCCCCTCCCTGTTCTCCCTTAATCCTTTTGGGGAGGAAACCCCAAGGCACATGCACTATTCCCCATGTGGGACTCTGCTTTGGGGAAACTGCTCTAAAATAAAGGGCTTTCTTGGAAATTTCCGGGAAGGTAGCTGGATAGGACAATACCTCGATTATGAGATTTTTAGATCTATCCAGAGAGGGTTCTGCTTTTTATGTTACTGACAATTGTATGTCTTTCTTTCTCTTTTCACACTGAATGAGCCAATCAAGAGACTTCTATACGCGATAATGGTGAATGAGAACAAGGCCTTCTTCCCCGGAATTGGTCTGAGAGACTGTCTGTGAGATTGCGGAAGGAGTGGGCCAGAACACTCACGACTCTGAGTGTTATTCAGGCTTTATTGCTGCTTTGTTTACTTTTACTCCAGGGCTGTACACACACAAGCAAGTACCTCTAAGAAAGTTTGATCCTTTAACAGTTGTGTTTAATTAAGCAAATACAAACAACGTACATTCATGTGTGTATACATGTGAATGCTCACATATTGGTGTGTATATATACACACACATACAAATAAATGTTTGTGTGTATATATGTGAATGCTCACATATCTGTGTATGTGTATATATAATACATATATACACACATACAAATAAATGTTCATGTGTGTATGTATACATATGTGAATGCTCACATATCTGTGTGTATATATACATACATATAAATAAATGTTCGGTGTGTATAAACATATGTGAATGTTCACGTATCTGTGTATACACACACATATGAATGGTCATGTGATAACGCTCTCATTCAAAGCCACACACAATTCAAGATGAGAAGGAACAGTACACTAAAGAATTAATCTGAAAGAAGAGCAACTAAAAAGGAAAAAACCCAATCTCTATTTTGATGACCGAGCCCTGGCGCTGTTTCTCACCTGACCACAGACCCTTGTTCAGACTGCTGTGAGATGCCAGAGCTGGGCTCTACTTGAGAGATCAGAACATAAATGACAAAGCTGACCTTGCATGTTTACAGTGTTGGAGACACGCCTGCTCTGGAAATATTATTTAGTTCGGATGCATAAATTCTTGCTATTTGGAGCAAGTTGTAAAAATGTCATCTACTTTTCTAGGTCCAAGGTATTTCCTTCCCATGTCTCTAAATTTTGTTACAGGATAGACTTTAGCTATGTACTCACCCCCTGGACACTTGAGTATGAACTGATAGCTCCCTTTCCTGACTACTTGTCCGCATCCTTCATCTGTGACCTCTGACACAACCTGGATGCCTGGAAACATGGTCTTATTTCCTTCCCCGAGAAGTGAGAAACCTCAAGAAGACAGAGGAGAGACCCTCTAACTTAGCTGGTTCCTGTGAGTACTCAACACTGAGCTGCTATCATGTTAATTATTTTAGAAATAAATTTCTTAGATATAAATGCATGTAGCGGAAAATTGCCAAGAGTTAAATTAAGAATGATTCATGCCAGAAGAGCATGGAGAGCTGAAAACCTCACTGAATCCTTTGGAAACTTCTGTAAGCAAGGCAGAGATCACTTGGCGATCAGATGCAAGTGAAAAACATGTGGATCACAGATGTTCTTTGGAAGAGAAAATCGTTAGTTCTTTTAAAACAGCTAATAATGACAGCTAATTCCTAAATAATCACACTCACGTGGGGCTAACAAACATTTCAGAAAGAAAACTGACTCATTCAACAAACACCTTGTCTCTGCTGTCACTTCTGTGCGTTTACGCTTCCCAGACAGATCCTTATTTTTATTAATTGCCCATGACTAACATAACACTTCCAGTACTTTGCTATTAACCCCTGCCCTTAAATAATACTTCCAATTCCTTATCTAAAACAATGCGAGGAATCTGTAGTTGAAGCGTGTTTCCGCCTCTCGGAGACAGGACAGGCTGCAGGGACTAGAATCAGATGCTTCACACACAAATATCTGGCAGCGCGTCTGGGACTGCCAGAGCTCTACAAGGGTGTTCAGAAAATGAGGAAGAAAGAAAGTGGGTTGTGCTTGTTTTATCTCTTAAATAATGGGAAGCACACATGTTTGATACTTTTTTTTCTTTTATCACAACAGAAATAGACTCATAAAGTCCCAATTAGGATTGGCAAAAAAATGACTAACCTGTTTTTACACTAAATACCTTGGAGTACTGTGGCTAGCTCAAGTTCTGTTGCTTTTCATTCTGTCAGTCATGACAGGAATCTACGATTTGAAGAAAGGAACTAAAGAGGACACAAATGCCTCTAATTCTCCCATCCCATTTCTTAGGTCGGTTCCCTAACCGTCAGAATGGATGTGTCCGGTAAGATGAGGAGGCCTGAAGGCTGCTGACATCACACAGATAAAACCAAGAACCCCCATGAAGTTCCACGCTGCTTAGGGGGAGGGAGATAAGAATGAGATGCAATGCTTTGTTGTAAAATGTGAACTTTATCCTTTCAGGGTGAGTCTCTGGGACTTGATGTACAAGAGGCAGGAGGATGAGGGAACCACTCTCACAATTAAATGAGATCAAAACTCTTTCAACAGTGGAAAAGACGGGGGCCTAAGAAGCCTTTATCAAACGATGGGACCAAGGGGTTCTCAGAAACTAAAATGGCAAAAGGAACAACCTAAAGTTAAATGTAGTAAATTTGCCAAGCACCATCACACTGCATTTAATGGGGCAAATATAAACAGTAGCCACACGTAAATAAATTAGTATGAGTTTCAGGATGTTACTACTTTTCAAACTGACAAAGTTTAATTTGACACCTTCTGTTCCAAATCCTTTGTTTCTATTCAAAATCACGCCTTGAGCTGTTGCTATCAATCACAGCACTCTCTATTACTTAAAAAAAAAAAAAGGAAGAAAGAAAGAGAAAAGCTAGCACGGACCCCGAACAAGCTGAAAATGCCATGCAGATAAATTCTGAGATAATATGTTCAAACCTGTTATATACAACACAAATCCTGTAAAGTTATGTATTGTAAACCTACATTTATTGAGAACTAAAAGTCTTAAATCCATCTGCCACAAAGGAAATACTGTTATGTACTTTATAGTAACCAACAGCCATCTGCAAATGTCTTGCTACCGTAAGCAAGAAAGTGGGGATGGGGGTGGATAGCGTGCCGGCGGCGGGAAGGAGGAACATCCTTCTGACTGGTTTTTTGGTTCGGGATCTAATAAGTGAGTGTAAGAATGGGGGAGAAATGGGAAAGAGAAAAAGCAGAGTGACTGCCAAACCCGTGTTACAAAAATCAAAACAAACTCTGTGACAGCACAATGGCAATTTATTATGGTCCACGAAACACACGACTGTATGCTCATTTTAAAGGAAAAATTAGCAGTTCCAAACTCAATATTCTAATGATGTGCTTGCTGACAGAATCTTGTTGTGCCACATTTAAATAAAAATCCTGGCACCTCCATCTCTCAGCTGCTAACTTCCAACCAAACTCAATCTCTGATTTGCATGCCATTCTTTAGAGCAGTGAGTTCAAGTCAATTCAAAGCTGACATCTAACACAGAAGGGTACCCAGTGATTTTGCGGCAGGAAACCAATGTCCCATGAGAAATACACGCTGTACCTGCGAATCCTCACATGCACAAAGATGCATACAATGCCTGCTTTGGGACGAAGCTGGGAGTTCCTAAGACAACTAGTTTCCAAGGGGATATAATATGGGGGGGCACTTGATGCAATATGCGTATGTATATAATGCTATTATGTACATATACATTTTAAAACTAAGAGCTATAAAGAGAAAGAAAATGACACGATTTCCTGCTGCATCTAAGAAAAAAATACATTAAAAAAATTGAATGGTAATTTGAGTTCTAAACGGCAAAACATTTTAAAGTCTGTATCCATGCACCTCACTCTCATCTTTATGTGTTATTTGCAGGAGTATTTTCTTCCAATCTCTAGGGCATATCATACACTATATGATATTAAAAGAAATCAATCTAAATAGGAAAGTATTTGATACAAACATCTTAGTGCAAAGCATGAATTATAGTTTTGCAAGTAGTGGGTACAAGAACAGAGTACATAATCCATTAAACAGTACTTGTAACAAAAGACTCACCATTGTAGACTAAACTATACTAGGCATTTTGAATGAGTACGTTTTCAACAACAACTAACTACAAAGCTTGCAATTTATCATTCAGGAAATAATGTCCTACTTTTAAAAGAATCTGTAAGTGTTACTTACGCAAATGAAGACAGTTTTTAATCTGCCCGCAAACATGCTAATAGAGGGCAATTTTTTTTATTTACAAAGCTGCTGGCACTCAAGGATAATTTCACATCAGTGTTCTTCTATAAACTGGGGAAGAAATGGGTTCTAATTGTCAGAACTACTGAATCTGTCACCTTTAGCATAAAGGCTTAAGATGTAACAAAAGATGTCACGTGACTGCTGTGTTTTAAAACCACCCCTTCCACATACAGAAAGGCCTACTTTAACAGCTTTCATTTCTTATATGCACTGTACCTAAAATATACTATTTTGGGGGTAGGGTCTCACTTCAGACACTCAAAATCTAAGAGTGAGACCTGGATGCCTCTCAAGCCATCTTCTAATCCAAACCCTCTGGACACTGAACACGGAGAAGAAGTAAAATCCATGGCAGAGCAACACTGAAAGCATTTTAAATTATTTACTAGGTTAAAAGGGTGAAATGATACTTTAAATACATCAGATTTCATCATCTAGGACATTTTTTGGTGGCAAAGTGGTATTGATCTTCCAATGCTTAGAATTAGCGAGTTTGCAGAAGGTCATTATTTGATTAAAGGCATTGAAGTTGCGGGCATCAGGCAAGGTGCTTTTTCTTTTTTTCCCAATCCAAATCATGATATAATTTAATAAAAAGAATTCCATCATGTCCTGAAATAAAAACATTTGCCCTAGGATAATGTTCTTTACCTAGCATCTCAGCCTTAAATGTCACAAAAATTCCTTAGAAGGGAAACCTCTGCTGAAGCCAATGATTCTATGGCCTAACAAGCGACTCTGCCCTCAGCATTAACAAAAGCCAGGCTCTCCTCCATAGACCAGCAGGAAGTACACCATCTTCCTCTTCCATCTAACAACATCAGCAGTAGCTAAGGAGTCTAAGCAGAGACTGGAGTTTCTTCCTTGCTAAGTTAACATTCGTCTTGTTAAAGGAAACAAGGCGAGTAAGTTTGAACAGGAATGAACCAGGAAAAGCATTTCTCTACTGACAGGGGTGTGATATGTGCACATTTGTCCAAGTTGGGTTTTTAAAGGAAATACAGCTTAAATATCCATGTTTGCCCTCTGATATATTCATTTTCAAGGTGTGGTTTCTGATGCATTCACTAAAAAGAAGAAAAAGTAATAATGAAAACATTTTCAACTACTGCTATGTTAAGCTCTTGAGATTATTGTTTTTCAATTCCTGAGCTCCTGCAGACTCTCTAGTTTATTTAAGGGACATAATATCTTAGCCAAAAATCTGCGGGTTTCTATATTGGGGTAATAATAGGCCATAAAATGACTGTCTAGAAGTTTCTCATTTTGCCCCTTTGTTATTAAGAGGTTAAGCAACTCTAGCACAGCTTCAGGAGATTTATTATTAGCATAAAAAATAGCATTTACACAGGCCTAGGAAGAAATCTCTTGAAATTTGGTGACATTAGAAGGGCACTCAGAGTCACTAGTAAACCATCTTTAGTTTTCAATTTTGCTTACAATGTAATCAGATTTAAAAAAAAAAACCACCAGCATTGTTTGATTTCTACTGTTTTTATTTTCTCCTCTTCCTTACCCTCCCTAGGTCATTGACATGGGGACAAAAACATAATGGTTCTTCTTTGGCTCCGCAAAGATTGTTGGGTTCATAGCAAGAGATTCAAATAATGACTTGGCCAGAGGAGATATAAATGACTGATTTTAAAAGGTTGCCAGGTGTGGGAATCTTTAAAATTAAAGGTCTTTTCAGAAGACAAGTTGAGAAGGTAAAAAAGTAGGAATGAAGATATGTGAGATTCTAAACAATCTATAAAATAGCTAGAACAGTGGTTCTCAACCTGTGGCTGTGACCCCTTCAGCCTAAGACCACTATAAAACACAGGTATTTATATTACAATTCATAACAGGAGCAAAATTACAATCAAGAAGTAACAATGAAATAATTTTATGGTTGGGGTCACAACATGAGGATGAGAACTGTATGTAAGGGTCCCAGCATTAGGAAGGTTGAGAAACATTTATCTGAAAAAGACAATCTGACTAGACAGAAGTAGAGGATTTCAAAAGGAGACCTGGACTTTATTTTGAGAGCATTAGATTTGGAAAGAGCCTTTCATGTGAGTTTTATTTTTATATATACTCCAAATCTAAGACAAGAACCTGGTTTATATGCCTTATATGTGAACATTAACTCTGAAAAACAATCTTACTTGCTCCAACACAACCAACCAATGCCATTTTTGACATTACTTAATTTTTAATAGAATGGTTTGGCCTCTCTACTATTTTGACTCATGACCTCCAACTCTTTATTCTCACTCTTCATAAAGGGCATATCAAAAATGGAGAGCACCCTAAGATTCAAGCTGTAACTTCTCAAGTTTAGCCTGTTTCCAGCATTAAGAACTGCCTGCCACTGGCTTCCTCAAACTGAAGCACCTCTTCCTTAACTGATTCTTAGAGGCACCAAATTCTTTCATTTACTTGCAGTGGAAAATTTTTCTTCTTGACTTTCAGGAGAAGCAGACCAGTGATAACTCTAGCTTTTATAAGCAAGGAATCACCACCTCCATACAGTTAATGAAATACTATAAAGAACAAACTAATGTGATTCATAATTCAGTCTGTAGGCTTGCAGGTGTGTCTCCTGTTAGACATAATGATGCCAACTGCAAAGATCACACCTGGAAACCCTCAGTTGAGCTACAAAAGGAAGAAAGGAAGGAAGGAAGGAAGGAAGGAAGGAAGGAAGGAAGGAAGG
>LOEQ01000338.1:1018476-1043894 GCA_001685075.1 Bramus lutescens | reverse complement strand
GAAGGAAGGAAGGAAGGAAGGAAGGAAGGAAGGAAGGAAGGAAGGAAGAATCCCTAAGTGAGCGTGTGATTTCTGTGCTGGGCTCCATCCACAGCTATCCTCGACTACATGGGGCCTGTGGGCTACAGACTGAGCATGCCTTGGAGCTCTGAAAGCTTTCAGACAGGCAAATAGACAGGAAGTTTAGCTTTCTTGAATCCCTTGACCATCTTTGAGTGGCTGTTGGGAAAGGACTGCAGGGTGAATCCACCTTCCAACTGTCCGCACTTTTCTGTTGTTCAATGTGAACTCGAGAAGTTACCAACACAAGAGCAATGCTCACAGCTTCATAGGTTACCTTTAGTACTCTGCCTGCCAACCCTCATACTCAGCTGGACTAAAGTCAGCCTCATGTTCTGCTTTCTATTTCTTTAGGAGGAAGGCTTTTTTTCTTCTCTCCAAATGTTTTTCTCCCTCAAGCCAGTCAGGCCCCTCAGTAGACCAACCAAGAGGCACACAGTGGGCAGGAAAGTATCTATACCAATAAGAGCCTCTGGGAAGACCTCCTCTCTAAAAAATACGGACAACAAAGGCATTAATCTCAGTGATTGCTACAAATGAAGATAGAGCACATTCAATCTGATGCTTAGTCTGAGATAACCACAGAATGCTGCAAAGAAGTTAAATAAAAATACTTAAACAACTCATAGTCCATTTGGAAAGATGTGACATCCAAACCATTAGTTTAAAGCAGGCATAACAAAGGTCCCTGAAGGGCAGATACCAGTGACAAAAGCAGAGCAGAAGCAGCGAGTGAGGGATGAAGGAAGAAGGATGCCCCTGATAAGGCACTGCTGGCTTGTCTTCAGAGAACAGGCCACACCGAAGGGGGAGTGCCTGGCAGAAAACAAACAGTCTGGCTGCTTCTGAATAGATGATGCTTCACACAGCCCTTACCACACTGGCTTGAGAAAATGACTTAGTTTCTATAACCTCTTGCCTTCTTCTACACACTATGCTTCTAAGGTCTACCTAAGAGGCTTGATAGAAACCATGGGCAGATTCATCAACTTCTTCAGACCTCAAATATTTCCTTTGTTAAAGGACATCTAATTCTATCACCTAATTCACAGTATATTGTTAGTACTCAATAACAATTTCAACTGTATTATTGCTAACACTATCAAACTCTCAGCAGCCCATAGAGACTGAACTATTAAGAAGGCTGAAGAGAATAGCTGTCACCCTATTCCTCCCACACGGGCTGCAACCTAAACAAGAAAGCTCAGTTAGAGCTCTAGCACCAACTTCACACTGAGGCTGGGATACTGGATCCATCTGATATTTGGGGTATAAACAGACACTTTCTGAAACGTGAAAGGCAGGTGGTAAACATGTCTGGTGATGACCCTTAAAAGACAAATTCCTTTCCTAAGCCAGTAACTCACTTTTCAATGCTTATTCCAAAGAAAAGAAAGTAAGAACTGCACATCAATACTTCACAAAAATGTTCACATTCACACTATCTGTGACAGCAAATGCTGAATGTAACCTAAATTCATTGATAGGAAATTGATGGCTACTACAATATGCAAATGGACACAACATACACATATACAGCGATCCACACATATGTACATATGTTTGTGTATATAAAGAGCCAAAATCAGGATATTAAATCAGAGCATCTCTAGGTGATTGAGATTATGGATATTTTTATGTTCTTCTTTATGCTTGTGTTTCTGATTTTTCTGCAGTGACTTTGTACTAAAAATATGCATAGCAAATGGCTTTGATTACAAATCTAATTTTTCTTGACTGTCTCCTCTATAACCAATGTAGTTCCTGTCAACTCTAGCTCTCAGGAAAGCCTCCTGGGTTTCTTCATGCCTGTGGCTCTGGTCCCTTATTCTTCTACTCTGGGGCTCCTTTCTAGACCACCCCAATCCTAACAAAAGATGTGAATACACATGGCCTTGCACTAGCAAACTTCCCTGCACTCTTACCAAGGGAACTGGAAATATCCCAAGGCTCACACTCAGTGTCTATGAAGACTTGGCAGAAGACTCACCATGACAAACTGGACAGCCAATTAAGTTGTGAGGCAAAGTTATGAAAATGGCCCAATTTGGGCTGTGCTAACAGACTGCAATACCCGGAGTCTCACACGCGGCTGAAAAGTCCAGCAATGGAAGTCTACAAGGATGGCGCATTACCTAAAGAAATAAGGCTTGAACTGAAAAGGCTTCCTAGGTTCCAGGAAGCAGAGGGCTACCAAAGGACTCTCTCAGAAAAGGAAACTTAGGAAACGGACTTTCCTGAAGCCAACTCTAACACATGTAAAACACTTACAAAGTAAAATTTGTATTGTGCTGCTTACTACCCATTGTTAAATTTCAGTGTTTCTTTCCTATTGAAAATTCTAAAGGACATTAAGTATGAAGCTGAATGGGTGAGCCATGTGTGAAAAGAAAAAATTGTAAAAATGAGAATTCAAAAAATAAATAATCTTTTAGGTAATTTACCTGATAGGGCAGCGTGCTGATTTACACAAATAATAGTGGCAAATGTAGTGGAAGCACTACGTTGTTTTAACAAATATTTCTGGACTATATTTTTAACAGATTTACATATAAATTTTCAATATCACAGGCACCTCAGAAATGAGCAATACTCTCCATTATGCTTAGTAAGAATCAGGGAATTAAAAATTAAAAAATTTTTAATTCCCTGATTAATACGAAGTTCTAGGAGAAAGAACAAAGAAGTTTTAAGCCGAGAAGGCAACCAGGGAAGTATGATCCGTGGGTGTCAGACCCCAAGAGGGACAAGTGACTTGCTAACAATTTTGCCAGACTGCCCATCTTGTGTGGCTCAAGCCACGTGATTTTCTCCATTATGCTAAACCTGTCCATCAGAAGTTTGTCTAATTTAAGAGAAGCAAATTTTGTGAGACAGAAAGCGTAGCTATTTCTGGAAGCATTGTATGGGTCAGGGTGATAATGGCCACACTAGGGAGGCTAAGCATAGGAACAGGCTGCCTCCCTTGTTCTTCACAACCCCTAAGCACAGCACAGCTGGGCACAGCCAGTGCAGAAATGGCTGAAGAAGAGGTGGGCAGGCAGGAATGTGACCCTGCTGTGCTCTGAGCATCCTCCCACTATGCCATGCTCTTTAGAGAAACAAGGCTTGGTAATATCTACTCTGTCCTTCTGCAGGCCATTACAAGGACCCTCTCCCTAGACAGCCAGGTGCAAAGGAAGGGGAGACATGAGCACACATACTGCAAGGATGCATTTTCCCTAATACTTCTCACCCAGTAAGGTAAGAGCCACCCACAATTCAGGGTTGTTATTAAAAGTGTAGCTTGCAGGCAGTGGTGGCACAAGACTTTAATCCCAAGAGAGGCATGCAGATCTCAGAGTTCAAGGACAGTGTAGGCTATGGAGTGAGTTCCAGGTCAGCCAGAGCTTCATGGAGAAATCCTGTCTCAACCCCCTCAAGCACACCCAAAAGAAAGAAAGAAAGGAAGCGAGGGAGGGAAGGAGGGAGGGAGGGAGGAAGGAAAGAAGAAAGGGAAAGAAAGAAAAATACAGCACCCAACTGGTAAATGCTTTTCCATCTGCAGGGCGGGCATTCCCTCATCAAGGACAGCTCTTGCTGCTAGGTATCTATGCTGGAAACAAGGTTGCTGTTACAGTTTCGGGTTTTGTTTTAGATGCTGTTGCAATTATTGCAATCCCCTCTTATTATGCTTCAGAGTGATGGGCACTTGAAAAATAAGCACACCAGAAAGCAATAAACAAATTGGAAGAAAATGTTTCCCAGGTAAATTCAAAAATTCCTAGGCTAATATGTTAAACATGTAATTGTTCCCTCTGCTCCATTTATCATTGATCTCATCTCTTTGGTACCATAGACCCTTCTGGCAGTCTGGGTAAAACTCACGGAAGCCTTTTCAGAGGAAGGTTTTTACATGTTTGAAATAAAATACATAAGATTACAAAGAAAACCAATTATACTGATATACATAATTAGTTTATGGATAACTCAGACAGGGGGGTGGGAATGGACTGGACTAAGCCAATCTATCAAAAATTTCTGATTTAGTAAAAGGTAGGTATGTGTATATGGGTGTGTGCTTATGTATATGGGTGTGTGTGTGTGTGTGTATGGGTGTGGGTTTAAACTAGTACACTAAACTCCGATCTAGAGCAACAGATTCCTAGCAATGAGCCAGAAAAACAACATTTCCAGAGTTCTGTCAAGACAGGATGTGCTATGAAGATGGGTTTTTTGCTGGTGGTAAATTTGTATTACAAATATTGCCAGGATTTGTTGCTGGTGCTGATAACTGAATGAAACATCAACTTCCAGTTAGAGGTCACACAAAATAAATTACTTCTTCTCATCTAAGTTAGCTGTCCTCTTAGGAAAAGCTGAATACAAGCTAAGAACCCCTGAATGGGATGGGTCCCTGACCTTAAATGTACATTGGTGTACACATACATATACCAAATATATACTCACATACTTCAGAATATTTTTATAACTAATCTAGATAGGATTCAGCCAATTAGATGAGATTGGACGCATGCAGGGTGGTGTGGCTGTAGACAGATTCAGCAAATTAGAAAAACTTGTTATCTGTGAATTTGTAAAATAAATTCCCTTCCTCCCACTCCCAAGGAACATGTTTCTGAAAAACAGTTACTCCTAGTAACTACACCCTGAGATGCTCGGCTTCCCAGGAGAGGCTTCAGTGCTGCACCTTTGAGTATGTATAAGTCTGTGTGTGGGGCGGGGGAGGGAGGGATAATATGGTTCTCCCTAAACAATTCTCAGGTCAGTCCAATGGGAGAGAATTTTTATCAGGTTTACATATTCAGTTCTATTGAAGTTCACGACAAAAACACGTCTACGCCTTAAGAACCATCAATGGACAACTGCACTAATGTACACATAGCACACTATTTCCCAGGTCGTGTCCTCAACCAGGAGAATGAGTTGACAAATTCCGAATGTAAAATCGCATCCTAATCTGGTTAGCTTCATACCTTAATCTGAGCAACTCTCTAAGGGTAAACAAGGCTGGGGGAGTATCCTCTGAGAACTGCAGACCTGCTGGGGGCGGGGGAAGCATGGCTTTACACAGAAGGGAAGAGAACAGGATAGACACAGGCTAGGCAGCATAGGGTTGGATCAAAGGCATGGACTCCAGAGTGGACAAGGTGGTTAGGGGGGAGAAGCCCTATGGAAATGACAGAAAGCTGCCTATCAAAGGGGACACTTGATTTGCTCAGTCAGCATTAAGGGAGAAAATGTTTGCCTTTCAGATTACTGCATGGGGCAGAAGACTAGTCCAATAGAAGAGGGAAGTAAAGTGAAGACTAAAGATGAAAACTGGGGCAAAGGGTAGGAAATAACAGAGCACACAGTCATCTCTTGGTCCACACTAGTCAACGACAATGACCACTGTAAAATCTACCCAGCAACAGAAACATAAAATCTGGCTGGAAAGTCAGCTTGATGGATAAGGCTTTGATCTTTATGATTAACCAGGGTCCAAGTTACTTAGTTTCTTTAATCAAAATTACTAAAATAAAATTATTCCGCATTAGGCTATTACCCTTCCCCCAATCTCCAAACACAGAAACAAAAAATTAATTGCCGGCCAGGAAGAAAGAAGGCAATTTAGGCAGTAACAGCTTGGCATGGACTACATTGGATTTCCTAAGAGCATTTGTTTGTGGGTCTATAGTTTTACATACAGCCTTTAGTTCCCTGACTTTCCTCAAAGTAATTGATTTTTTTACCCAATCTGCGTTTCATTTAGAGCACCAAACACCAGTGAAGCCAAGTTGCACCCAAGACAAGGAGCACTCTTGACGGTGCTGGGACACTTCTTAGCATGTACCCATGCTCCATGTTCGAAACCATGCACCTCCAAATGTGGGTGCACAGTCTCCTCTTAAGGGAGCTGTCTCCCACGTTCCTTTTTAATTTGTGTTTTCTCTTTTCCTAGCCTCTCCGAAACCTGTGGTTTTTCAAGTACCTGGGACTTTCCGCGCTGCTCTGATTCTGGCAATCACTGTTCCTGCACCCATGAAGCCAAGCCCATTCTTCAACTGAGTCCAACTGCCCTTCTCTGCCTGGATGGACCGCGACAAGCTGCTGCATAATAAGGGGGGGGGCTTTCCCTGCTCCCTAACAAGTCTCAGATGAAGATGCCACCAAAACAGCACTTGCCTGCAAAACAAAGCCTTCCCATTACTTGACCCCTTAGCGCTTCTGTGATTTATTCTCGTTAAACCCTCTATGGGCAGTACTATCCATTAAAACAAAGTCTTCGTTCACACTGAACGCCTGTGTCAGTCACAGATACACAGAACTGGTTCTACAATGGACATTAAACATAATGCACCTCAAGCTGTTTAACTTCCTGAAGAAGTTCAGAGCCTCAGCAGCGAAACGACTTGCTTGGAAACAGCACATTTATTTATAGGGTAACTGGGTCACAGCTCTTCAAGACTCAAGGTTTCCTCTGAAAGATGAAGTTCGTGTTTTAGGTGTTTCATCAATCAGCTGTGCATCTGCCAGTAGCTGCTGGTACCCTTTCCCCATCAAAACAGTTAATCAGGAGACAGGTCCTCTAATTCCTTCAGCTCAGAAGCCAAGTGTAAGTTACATTGTTATGGTATCAATGGCTTCAACAAGGAGAAAACAAACAAGAACAAAATGCAAAATGAGGAAATTAAGTCCAAAAGAAGGTAAAGAGCACTGGGGGAACCTATTTTCTTGGTGGGTGCTCATGTGGGTCTGAAGCCCTAGAGCAGGGCACCCCAGCAGGGCTCAGGATGGTAGACTGAGTCAGAGTAGCATGGAGACTGTCACGGCCACCAAATCTTTATCTGTAGCTTGGTTTTTGTTAGTGTTTGTTTTGAGACAGGGTTTCTCTGTGTAGTTCTGGAACTAGCTCTGTAGAGCAGCTGAGGCTGGCCTTGAACTTACAGATCTGCCTGCCTCTGATCCTGTACAGTGCCTTGCTATCTGTGCCCTGTTAACACACACATGGAAACTACTCTTATATCAAACAGAACCCAGTAAGATCACGAAGAAAACTAATATATTTTCCGTAAAGAGTAGGATCTGGTGGCCTAATACAATGGGAAAAGCTATTCTTCCCTTATAATCAGAATTCTGAATACTCCCAAACTTGCACACTACTGGTTCCTAACTGTATCTGTCAGTTCTGAGTCTGTCCTTCCTGTTCTGTTTTGTATCAACAAGTGTCCTAAGCAGAGTCCAACACACTGGTTAAGTCTGCAAACGTGAGAAACCAGGGGAGGAGATTTCACAGTGGAGTAAGAAGTTCTTTTATTTTCAAAGAGCTACTGTAGGATCCCACTGAATGGAGACCCTGCCGGGGACTGTGAACTGTGGAGAAGTTGTGTGAAGACTTCTGGGTGATTAAGGATAGTATTGATGAGGTTCCCAGTTTCATTCTCCCCAACTTTGACGCAATACCAAGGCCTTCTCGGGACCTGAAATTATAGGTAGACTGCAGCAGGGCTGAGTTCATTCACCAACTGGAAGAGGAACTCTTAAGCCAAGAAGGATTCTGAGCGCCATCTAGACTTTGGAGGACAGTGTTGTGACAGTAGGTGCGTGGAAGATGGAGGCTGAATGCAGTCTTCCATGATAACACCTTTCAAATGACATGGCAGACTGCAGAGCCAAAGACAAGAAAAACTAACGAATCTACAAGATGGATGAAGGGTGCGCCAAGGAGGGAAAAGGCCTAAACTAACTCTGTGAATGAACATCTTAACAGCTGAATTAGAGCCTCATATGCAGATCCTACATGAGTGACTAACCTTCCCTTTAGCATGACACTCAGGCGAAAAGAACATGGGGATCAGCAAGAAATGTTAGGTTTCAGAGCTGGAGACATATCAGAGCAAACAGAAAACACCCAACAGCTGGGTTAGGATGGAAGGTAGCTCCAGTGATCTAAGACAACTTCACAGAGGGAAGGAGCGATGCAGAGATGGAGAAAGACAGTGCTCGCAGACGGGGCCAGCGCCAGAGGAAACTCTGCTAAACGCAGCAAAGCAGGCGAATAAAGAGTGTATCTGATATGGCCTGTGATGTCCGTTTGGAAGGGAACAACAGTTGTGTCTGCGCTACTTGGGTTTCTTTCTACCCTCTGAGCGTTCNTCTATGGAGCTTCTACACTTATGGGGATTCTCCTGACCCTGGTGGTAATTCTAGCTTGCCTGCACCTTCCTGCAGGGCTCTCTGGTGTTGTAATGCAGACATTACCATTTTCTAACTCTACTGCATGTTACAAATATCGAGGAAAGACATTTCCTGGCTGAGCCCATAATGTTTGGGAATTGTCTGATATCTGACCACAAAGGCTAGAGTAACAACTTTTTAACTACAAAAATAACAATGAAAGCTATTTTTGGAAAACTACATTTGCTCAATCTTAGAAACTCATTCAAAATTTTCATTTAAAAAGGGTTAACTCTTTAAAAAGGCATAACGTCAAAGGACTATTCCATGCCCACAGAGCAAAAGAAGAAATATTTGAAAACACAGTGCCCAGATCTACTAAAGACCACATCTTTTTCCCATTCAAGTTTTGGCCAAAGTATAAAACTGGAATCTGATAAGGCTTTGATAAATAACCTGGAAAAAAATGAACTAGTTAACTTCTCCATCTTCCTAAACACTTAACTTCTTTGTATTGCATTTTATTTTTATTTAAGGACATTTTACACACATATACATACCCCCATCCTTAGAAAAAAAGAAGGCTAAAATTTTAGTTACACCACATGTGGTTTTCATCTGTGAAAAATGAACAAGCTGTTTGTGGTTAAACTGTCTAATCGCCTGTTATCAATCTAGCGCTGCATTCAAGATTTACAGGGTACATCAGCTTCCGTGCCACATTAGCTGGGAGGGGGAGAGGAGGAGGAGGAGAGAGTTTATCCTGCGGAATAATATTTCCAATGCAGCCACACTCGCACTACATCTGGTTGTGCTGGTAGCGGCAGTTAAATTGAAATATTTCACAGCGTGTGTCAGAAACATGCAGAATGGTAATTATGACAGATCTGATTAAGCCCGAGTACCACAAGCTCCCTGGCCAGCGCTGGTTCTGCAGGTGTGACCTTGTGCGTGCCTGCGTGTGTAAATAAAATTAATTACAAGCGAGAGGGTGAAGGCTTCGGTGACATCACAAAGCGGAGAAACTCCCGAGGGGGAGACCTAATGGAATATTTTCCCTCAGTCTAATAATACAGTTCATATTGACTTGAGGTAATTAGTGGGATCATTAAAGCAGTTTTCCCGGCGTATTTGGCTGCCTGATCAGATTAGTGAAAATGTTCTTCAGAACAAGCCCTGTGTGGTCTGCCAGAGAGGAGGAAATAAAGAACAACAAAGCATATTTGGGAATGATAAGCAGTGCTGGACTTTCATGCCAGGAAAACGTCCCTCCTTCTCTCTGGAGTCTGCAGACCCCATGTCTTGTCTACTCTGTTTCCTCTTGTGTGTTCTTGCCCAGATTCTGATTCTCTCCATTTCCTCTCTCCCTTTGCTACCTCAGACCACTCCATCATTAAAACCCATCCTCAGTTCCCCAACAAATCTCTCCTAACAAGGCAATTTTAAGACCAGGGGAAAGTGTCTGAAGTGAGTGTTTTACTGTTAGCGACAATATGGGGCAACTGGGAAAGGCCACACACACATACATACACAAGCACACAGAAGCACATGCACTTAAAATCACCTGCTAAACAAAAGATTCCTCTCTTATGTAACACTGAACGTAGTCAATATTCCTATGTGAATGTCAAAATGGGCTTTATGTAGGACAAAGTTGGGTTGTCCGTTCTCTTCCATTTGAACAGATCGCGAAGCCTTGTCAAGAAAAGGGCCATTTGTTTGAAAATACTCTACTGAGCACGCTCTACCTTGCCACTGGAACACACCAAGCGCTGTCACAGATGGCAGGCTCTGACAGTTCCCATCCGTAGTGTCGATACGCGACAGTTCAGCACAAGATCAGTGACATTCTGTCTCATTAGAACCACGCTAATTATCACAGCCAGTTCCAGGGAAACCATGTGTTGCGATGGTCAATTTGAAGGAGTCTGTGCATCAACAAACTGGTAATAAGGATCAGACACCTTATTATAGGACAGCATGCTGCCTATGATCTGATTTACGGAATCAGAGGCACTGGGGCGGCCAAGGAGGCTGGCAGTTTATGAAACAGTGTGTTTAAACCCAATTTCTGAAGTATACTGCTTGAAAAGGGGACTGTTTGAAAACAACACAAAAGCAGCTGGAATTCTTAAATCAAAAAAAATCAAAAGAATAGATTATTTTTTTATTAACCTATAATAGAAGCAGATTAAGACTTAGGGAGAAAAACAACTTCATCAATTTGACAATCAGAAATCAACTCCATGAATGGTTTGGAGTTCGTATTTTACAAGTTATTCAGCAGCCAATTATAGAAAGGCTCTATTCTTACCAATCTTTAAAACACAGATGGTACTTTTTAGTAGGTGATCTATGATTTTGTGTCATTTTACCAAGCAAAAGAATTGAATCCTATAAGATACTTGGAACAAGTTCTTTATTAACTGTTAAGCCCCGGAGGCAGGAGAGTGGGTGGGGTTGTCTTCTCTGGCCAGGCCTCTGCCCACCCACCTTTGCTTGGGAAAATCAGAAGCATAGTTTCCCTATTGTCATTCTGCATAAACTCACTTTTATTGCACACTCATTTCATGAGGCCTTTATTTTCAGTCCTCATGTGAGGGGAAAAAGCTATGCTAAAATAAAACCTACATTCATTATGTAAAACATAAAATATGACTGAGACTCCTGAGAAAAAGCTCACCTTTCCTTTGGGTCGCTTACTGAAAACAACACACCTGTATTACACTCTGTGCGGAGTTTAACTGGATGACATCAGGTTTGCAGACAAATGCTCGCCCTGAGCTAACTTTCCCTTGTTTTTGTTGATGGTGTCCATCTTGAAGAGCTGACCTGACTGATGCCTGAATACCAAAGAGCTTCTGAGTCAGGACCCCCCCCCAACCCCCGAGGTTCTCCGACCACACTTTGTGGCGTATACTACCATTTTAGGATAAAAGGTGGCCTGTGGTTAGAGAAGATTCTAAAAATATTCAAGCTTTGTAATAGGATAAACCCACCGCTGCAGGGCCACACACAGTGGCCGTTCTCACTTCCTCTCACAGACCCTCTTAGAGAGCTGGCCCAGTACTCACAAAAGTCCTTTTCTCTAAATTATACCCAAAGTTCCTAAAAATGGGGAAACAGCACTTAATAAATTGTGACTGTATTTGTAACCATTAAACCTAATATGCTGGTTGCAAAAGAAAATAATATATTTATGACTTTCAGTTAATCAACTTCAGAAGATAAAAAGTGAGATTTTTAAATCATTTGAAAATACTAACAAGAGAGCCAAAGGTCTTTTGCTTGACTTCTGCAAGAACAGTAGTACTTAAGTGGTCAGATATCCCTTTACATAATGTTTTAGCAAAAAAATGGGCAAGCACACACTTTTCTTCATAATGCTGAACCTGGAAGAACAAGCCGTACACTTACCAAAGCATGTGCTTGTTTCAGAGCACAGAAAGCTAACTTTATTCAGATCCACAAATTTAACTAGTCCTGGAAAACATTGCCTGGCATACAATGATGGACTGCCATGCTGACCAGGATGGTAGAAACATAAAGCATCGATTCCAATAGGCTGGTTTAGTATTCAACTAGAACCGGACAGATAGATCAGTGTTCTGGAAAACTCTAACAAATGTATTCTCAGTACTAACACCCATGACATTTCCAGCAGTTGTTGCCAACAACACTCTCAAGAGGAGACCAATGAATTAACCCCTCCTTTCCAGTTAGGAATCTAGGACAGGGGCTTTGTCAAGCACATGCAAAACTTGACCTAGCAGGAGTGAGATGGGAGCTGCAGGGTTAGGTACGCCCTGTGCCTCTTCCTCCTTGGTTTTCACCAATCCTTCTCTTGCCCTTCCTCCTTCAGACAAGCAGACCCCAAGAAACCTGAGCTGCCCATGACCAGGGGGTGGCTCTACCCAGCTGGAATGGATGAATAATTCTCACAAGGACCCTCTGCACGTCTAAGAGATGAGCTCAGATAACACACACAGGGATCTCACAGACTGCTCCTGAGAGATGTGGCCCAGAAATAAGAGAAACTGTGGCTTGCATGCTTGCGGGGCCCCGAGTGCCTTAAATAAGAATCTGCACAGGTAAAACTGTGCCACGGTAAAGTCTGTGACAGGAACATTCTCAAAGAATGAATTAGCACTCAGCCTCCACCCAGCACAACTCTGCCTGAACAAAACTGAAGGTGCCTTCCCTAACATGCTAGGATACAGTGTAACAACTTCCCTAGTTTATTTCTAACTCTGATACTATAAATTCTTTTACACACTACATTTTTAGCCCTAGTTCTAGCCTTCCTGATTTGCGACAGTTTGATTGTATTAGACATCTCAACTTAAGTCAGAGTGATGTTTGATTTTTTTCTTAAAACTCAAGGAATACGGAAGACCCAAGTACCTCTCATTCATACTACATGCCTACATTTCATAGACAAAAGTGTCTGAAATTGTTAGAAGAAACAAAAATGTCTTTAAATAATCTGGTCAATTCTATAATTCATACTATTTTTAAGTTAAAATCCTCTTTTGTGTATTTAAAAAATAAAAAATAAAAATAAATTCTACTTATT
Organism: Bramus lutescens; assembly: GCA_001685075.1. Taxonomy (NCBI): domain Eukaryota; kingdom Metazoa; phylum Chordata; class Mammalia; order Rodentia; family Cricetidae; genus Bramus; species Bramus lutescens. Next base: position 1,031,098 of record LOEQ01000338.1, on the reverse strand, counting down.
AATCCAGCGGCCAGTCCTCTCCCTGCAAAGTTTGAAAAAGATCACGCTACAAGCGTGTTCAGTCCAATGTTACTGCATAGCTCCCTGCCACACTTAGGAATACCCTGAGCTGTGAAGCAAGTAGGAGGAACCATTTCCTGGCAAAGATGGAGACATCAGAAGCCCCTGACTCTGCCCATGCAGCTGGGTCTGCAGGCTCCACTCCACAAACACAAAATCAATGTAAAAATTACATGGTCAAGGCAAGGCCTTTGGCGCTGTTACGTCCCCTCGCTGGACACACACCTGAAGTCTCAGAGCTCTCCTGGGGTTTCTGTGGAATAAAATTAGAGTCTAACATCTGCCACTATTAAGGAAAAATTCCACTTCCATCTCCCACATGAAAACACCGAAGCCAACGAGCAGTAGCCGAGCCTTGACATGGTAATGGTTATTATCCAAATCAGCTATTTTTTTAACAGTAAAATTAGCAAATCCTGCTTCCATAATAATTTGAGGGTTATGAGAGTAAAGGTTTGATAAAATTCCAATTTGACTCACCTGGAAAAACTGCTGCTTATCTGAACGTCCCGAAAAGAAAAAGTGTGTTCCTGTAGCCATTTGCATCAGGTTCAGGAACATCATCTTTTGAGTATGCCGTAGCAGCTTTTCTAACCGAGCACAAAAGTAGCCTACCTTCAGTGCTCACATGCATATTTCATTGAGACATTTCTTTTCGAGTTAAAACAATCTCATTTCTATTACTCATCAAAGAAATGAGATGATGTAGTCCTGGCTAAAAGACAGAATCAACACAGGTAGGCTCCTTGTAGAAAAGCACTCCGTGCACTCGTCACTGGAGAGCATGCTCTCCTTTCAAAATGGAAGGTATTCCAAATACATAAATACAGGATAAAGAAGTCATTCTTCTGCATGGGAAGGACTGAATCTCTTATTGAGCACATTAGAAATGCTATCCATTTGTGTATCTGTAATGTAAAGGCTTATACGAACACATTGCATTTTATACACATCCCACCTGGAGGAACAGTATTTACTTCTGAAGAGCCCTGATCCCTAGTCTGAGAAGTAAACAATTAACTTAGAAGTTACAAAATTCACCATGTAAAGGTCAGTATTGAAGACTTTGCATTAACTTTTCTGTTTCCTTTGAGAGAAGAAGAACAAAGCCTAAACTCAGCAGCCACCCTAGTTGACCAGATGTCCTGTTAGGACACGGACATCTCTGGACTTTCATTCTTAAGGAGCTCCTGCATTCTGTATACGTCTTCACAGTGTAACATCTAAACTGAGTAACCAAGAAAAATTACAAAATGTTGTCAGAAGTAGAAGACATTAGTGACCAGAATAGCCGTTCAAGGGAAGAGAGTCACATGGTCACTTGGCTGCAGCCTCTACCTGGCTCCCTGAAGTTTCTTCAGCCACTAATAGGAAGAGTGGAAGTCTGGGGTATTCTTGAGACACTGAGAGATGGGAGACACTTAGAAGCTGTTCACTGCCATTGCAGAAATGTACACTTGAGGCAACAATGATTATTAAGATGCTTAAAAATGCCATAGAACACCAAACAGACTCAAGTAGCCCAAGTGGTTCCTAAATCAGGAACTCAGCCCAAACGTGGGGAATCTCTACTGTCAATTAAGCAAGAGTCAAGCCACAGGTGGCAGGCACTTAGCAGAAAGCAAATGGGAGGAGTAGAGGTAGCACAGGCAGGTAAATGACAGGTGACAGGTAACATGAGATGCACGGAAAAGCTTTAATATTAATTTTTGTTTGTTTTGTTTCATGGATGACCCGACTATAATAATGTGCATATAGCTCCTCCATTTTGGAGATTTAGAGAAAGTGCCTGACCTTTGTAGGAAGACAGTTTATTATGTAATTGGACAGGCCAGGGTGGGGTGGGGGATGAAGGATCAGAAAGAAAAGCTAAATAATATGTATTTAAATAAGAGATTCTCATCATAATTAGACTAAGTAGTCAAAACAAGAATGTGCTGGGTGGGCGGGTGGAGGGAGACAGGACATTTCTCCGTAAAGCGTAGTCTTGACATGTAAATGAAGACATCTGAAGAAACATACAGGTTTGAAGCAGTTCTAACATTCTATCATAATTAGAAACATTTCAAGAGCCCTGTAATTTCCAATCAAAATTACAGTAATTTCCGATATGCAAGCCATGATTCATGACAGAATTTTACATTCCACGAGAGATGACGGTGGCCTGATGCGTGACACACTGGGTACAGCGCTAACATAAACAACTCCGTTTAATGTTTAAACAGTACTTGATGTTTAGAATCTCACAATAAAAGAAACATATTATTGTAGAAATTATCACTTTGACAGTGATTGAAGGGTAAGGCAGGCATGCGGCCTATAAAGCTATAATTTTTTACAGTCCACAGCTTGAGTTTAATCATTTTTATATAACATTTCCAAGATATCCCTTAAGTATTCATCCGGCCTACAACTTAAACAGGAGCAACATATTTCTAAAGAAAAACCCCAATTAAGAACCATTATTAATGCAGACCGAGTAAAAGTTTAGGAAAAGCCAAAAAGTATTATGCTATAAATTTCATGTTGTGAGTACTCCCAGAATTGTGTATTCTATCACAAATCAACATCAATCAGGATGTTAAATAAAAGGTCATCTAACGATTATGAAAACAGAACTGTGAAATCTTTCAAGTTACTAAAATCTTGCCCAAGCCCTTGTGTGCCCGTAAATCCCACCACAGCATTACCAAGTCCTTTTGTGAAAGGGAAGAGAATCTTGTATTCTAAGCTTCTAAAACCTATTCATGGCTCTGGTAAATGGCCAACAGACAATCGTGAGTCTATTCTAAAGGGTGATTCTAGTAAGCAGTTATCAACACAGCAGAGTCTTATTTAAACAAGAGATTTGGTAATGGGCTCTATGATCTAGCTATTGCTTTTAAATTTGCTTTGAAGAGGTCTGAGACTTCCAGTCTAACTCTATGAAGTCATCACAGTTGGCCAAGTTTTATGAGTGCAGTATAGTTCAATCTGTCTTCTGTACAACTACAGAAAAACGGAAATCACTAATATGCACGAGTGTATGTGGTTGTTTTAAAAGCTCCTGCACCATGGTAGGTAGACTAGCGGCAAAAGAAGCTGTATGATTCTTTTAGACTAAAACTGAAGGGCATGTGAGGAATAATGAGACAACAATAATAATGTACATGTTCTCTTATGAAGCAGCCTAGTAAGCTGTACCCATGACAGTCCACTTCTCCACAACTATTAACCACCTCAGAGCCTCTCTGAGAACCCTTGGTCTAGGAGCAGCTGCTGGGGGCCCACCACTGACATCCCAACACTGCTGCTCAACAGAGTTTTCTACACAGTACTGGAGGTTGCAACCTCCTGGCCATGCCAACCCACACTGAATACAGACATGTCTTTCGTAGACTGTGCCACAGGCATGGCAGATTAACACTCTAACGCCTGGTAGTGGTACTGACCTGGCTTTTTGTGGCAGCAACCTTTGCAAAGAGTGCTTGGGACACTTTAGCACGCTTCATTTCCTGCTGAATCTCATCATAAATGGAGGCATTGATGTTCATAGTATTGTTCTCTGGTTTCCCATTCCTCTCAGTGGCAAGAGTCGCTGTTTTCACCTACAAAACATTTTGAACATGGCTGTCATTTTTCATTAGCCAAATTGATTCAAAGCTTCTCAGGCTGGGCATCCAAGCTAGGCACCGTGACTCCTTTTATGATCAAGGTGATCAACAGTGCGGTCATTCAATATTAGTTATTGCCCTGAGATCAGATTGCTTAAGTTAAGGATGTCACACTGTCACAGGTGATTGCATCTGTAATGTGATGGCAACTGCCAGATGACAGGAAAAATAATGCCATAAAGTAAGTTTTCTGGAGAGGAGCTTCAAGGACTTGAAAACGCTGAACTGTCTCCCAATTGCCTCCCATTTCAGCCCTAACAACGAAAATCCACAATTAGAACCATAATGCACAGTGTTGTCTTCGCTGGGCACCCAGGGCTAATAGACAGTTACCTCCCCGATAGCTGTTAGATACTATGGCCTTTCTCATTTCAGACTTTTTAAAAATGCCTTTCTCTCTTATGTTTCATTTTAAAATCTTCCATAATAAAGCCATTTACAGAAGTGCATATTTCAATCTTCTGCCCATCCATGAACAGGTAGAAAGCCTTTTGCTCAATTATTGTAAAGGCTGCTTGAATTTCGCACGTGATGTCCAAGCTCTGCCTGGTTATTTCACCTTTTCCTGGCATTGTGCTGTGGAATGAGTTCCTTTGGACGCTGTATACAGAACTAGACAAGTAGAAAATGTTTCTTAAAATGTAGTTACATTTCTGTAAGTTATACAAAATATATCATTACAAGTCTATTCAAACTATATAATTACTCAAAAATTTGTACCAAGCCTTTGATAATGGAGGTAAGCAGGAATGGCTAGAAAAATGTTCTCAACCAACAAAGACTGGGGTTTGGAAACCAAACTTCAGCCTTAAAATCTGATACTATCATTTTTAATTCCAATTTTAATTTTTATCATGCAGTTATATGAAACAGACTTGGAAATCTTATGAACCACAAGGTGAATTATTTTTCCTAGGAAACTGGCAAAAATGTAATTGAAAACTTAGTATGAAGTAGGGTCATGCTTCTCAGCCAAGAAAAATCAGGAGTTCACTGCTAGGGCCCTCCATGGAGACCATGGTTTCTCTAGAGAGTTATCATCTTGCAAATAAATAACAGAAAAATAAAGCATGTTAGGATAAATGCACAGATAATACATGCCAAACTGTGGTGTTCCGTATTAACTAAACTCTCTTCCCAAAAACACATTGCATAAAAGTGAGCAGAGGCAGCTCCAGAAGGAGATTAAGTTCCTGAAAGTAAACACAGGCCCCGTGAAATGTACTTTTCCAAGTCCTTGGAACTTCTCGTTGGAAGCAAAGTCGTTTGTACCTGGAGACAGGTACACAGTAAGACCCCCCCCCCTCCATCCCAGCCCCAGCAGCAGAAGGAAAGCATCCTATGGGGCTGTACAATGCTCGGAAGTGGCTAAAACCGTCACCTGTTTGCTGTGGGAGTGGCAAGAGATCTCTGGGGCTCCTTTTCCAGCTTTGGGTCTATACCAGCAAGGGGTACATTAAGATTGGAGGCCACTAGGAACCCACAGGGCTGTGAAGCTCTAATATGCTAAACATCACTTTAGGGGCAGAAGAGTCAACATATTATGATAAATGGCCTACAAAGTTGCTTTGGTGAGATTTGAAACTTTGCTCTGGGGTGGTCTAGTTCTGTGGCAGAGGGATAGATTTGATCACCCCATGGGGGTCCCTTCTAATACCTATTTTTCTAACTGCTTAAATGAAAAAAAAAAGCCATTTCAATTGCTTTGAAAATTGAAGGTTATGGAAATGGAGGCCCCAAAGTCCATCACACTAGAAGAAGAAACAGTTCTGTGGTAGCAACGTGAGTACCAAGAGGAATAGCTCTGGTTTAAAAACTTGGGATTTTATCTGGTCTTTCAATTTTCACTCTTTTGTAAAAGTTAAATTGGAGAGTTTAAGTTTCTGTGATTCTGTTTCTAAAATTTTCATTTATAAAGAAATTACAACTTGAACCAAGAAACAAGAATCCTAAATAACAAAACACCAAGCAAATACTCATTTCCTCGTTGGGGAGGGGAGGAGAAAAGCAGCACTGAAAGAAGAGAACGTAGAGAATATGTCTAAAAACGTCCAGTCCATGCCTGGCTGCGCTACTCAGTCAAAAGGTATTCAACAAAGCTCTTCGTGCTGGCCCAGATAGGCATCTTATCAGAGATAAGCCATTCCAATTCTAGAACCACATTTTTTCCTAAACACAAGCTATTGCTTAAGGGGAACTGACTTGGGCAGCTTTTCAAAATACGAAAGCTGAATTTTTCCCCAGGTAAAAAATGGAAACAAAAATCTTTTCTACTCCACTCTACTAAGTACTATTTTTGCTTAGTACAAAAAAAACTTCTTTAATCCTGGTTTAGCTTTTAATATTATATCATCCATTAAAATTCATAAAGTAGTTCATCCCAGGCCAAACAAACTGCTCTTCACTCTTCCCCACAAATAGCACAGGAGATGAAATAAATGCAGTTGCAATCGGAATCGCTTTTATCAAGGTAGGGCACACTACTCCGTTATTACAGTGGCGCCAGGGAGTAGTCAGGAGTGGGAGCTCCATCCACCCTCCCACGTAGGGGACAGGCGGCAGGACTGGGGCTGCTTTTCCTTTCACTAAAGTTGTGCAGCAGAGCACACATTTGACATGAACATTCTGGTTCGCTTCTTCACTGATTGCTGAATGTATCATACTCTTGGGTTTAGGAGACTAACACCCTTTGGTCTGGATGGGTGAGTGAGTGGTACCTGATGCCGGAGACGCTCCTGTAAGATAGAACTCTTACTACACAAAGTTAAAGTGTTATGCTTTTTTAGGAATTATGAAAACAGAGACTAATATTTATTGGCTGGTTTATGTGTGAATGTATATTAACCCTCTGAACCACAGCCAGTGTGATGATCTACCTTAAAACTGGAAACATTGTTACTCAGAGGTTAAGTAACTTGCCTCCTGCTCCAGGCTAAGCTCTGAACTTCAGTTTGCTGAAATCTGGACTTAGTCTCTAAGACCAGGGAGTTATGCCGCACATGTTCTTCTGTGGGGTCTTGTTACTTAGAAAACTTCTTAGAGATCAAGACATGCTGGGCCTGCGTTCAGAAGCCCTTTGCTGAGTCTAGTTCACTTAGCTGTAAGGTTTAGAAGCGAATGGTTTTATAATAAATATAAAACATCTAATCCAAATTTATTTTCTAAGGTATGCCTATTTCTCTTCTAAATAATTTTGTGGGCATATTTATGGGTGATGGACAACAGTCCTATATAACACTGCCTTCAGTGTCATGGTTTGAACATTTTAGACTTGTCTTTTTTTTCGGAGGAACGATATTACTTTCCAGATCTAGACCTGAAAACGTCTTACCCTTACAAGACAACCATTAAATGGGGCAGTGTCCCCAAGAATGTTAATGTTTTCTCAGGAATCCACAAGCAAACGTTCTTTTTACTGAGTCCATGCCTATAACTGGACCCGAAGCCAGATTTGTTGTGAAAAGACAGAACAATACAGGAATAATTATATAGTCCTTATATGGACTTGGTACATTTTCTAATACATTTCTGAGAAACACCACACCTCACTTGGAAAGAAGCTAAAGGATCCCAGGAAGAGATACAAAAGAAGTTTAAGGAACTGTATAATTCACTCAAAAATCACAACTTGTCAAACAGTTTTTATAGAAGTTAAAACTGGAAAAGTAACTCTAGAAGTCAACATGCATTAAAAACACACAAATATCACAAGACGACAATGAAGGCTTAGTATACACCTATCTGTCCTGCAGGACAAATCATCTCCAGGAAATAATCATTAAAATCTATTTATAAAAATCCCTCTATTAAAATCACTAGGCAACTTTGTACAACACAGCCAGAAAACAAATCTATAAGATAGATTAAGATGTATTTTCTTATTAGGAAAGTTTTAAAAGTGAATTTTCTTTAAAAGACCATAAGTATAATTGTGCCAAGTCACTCCAAATAGATCATCTGTCAAACATTTAACCAAACAATAATCTCGAACATTCCTTCTAATCTAACAACACAAATTCCCATTTTCTCTGATTTCCCATTCTTTTCCTAAAAACTGTATTTTGATAAAGGAAAATGCAGTGAATTTAATTAGGATTTGGAAACATTAATTAAGATCTTTCACTCAGTGTTTTAGTTCTTCTCATAGCAAAAGGTTAATATTAGGATTCAATGAACTAATGCACGTGAAGGTGCTCAGAACACTGTGAACCATTATCAACTATAAAGGTATTTTTCCTTTTTCAGTTACAGCATGGAACTTATGAAAATCTGCTTCTGACAGGTTTGGCCCAGACCCAGTAGAGGACAATGGCCATTCATGGTTGCCTCTACTGGATTACCCAAGAGAGGTCTGCACTAGGGGCAGAGCACCATGGCTAGGTCAGCCTTGACCTTTGTTGCTTCTTGTGGCTGGGCTGTCTCCAGGTAAGGAATGTATAGGACATATTTCTGGAGACTATCCAAGGAAGTTCCATGTTAAAGATGACTTCAAATCTAAGTCCCTATTCAATAGTTTAGCTCTTTGGTCTAGGATGCCCCAGAAACACTATAAAATCTTCCCAAAATGTGAGCTACATACTATAGGAGCTGAACAAATTCCAGTCTCCCAGGTTTAGAACTGTCTTGGGTGTCCCATGAGTCAACAAAGGCCTCTCTTATTTTCACCTCTGATGGGAGCTTTTTGCCTTTTTGTTTGTTTGTTTTTGTTTTGTTTTCAGAAAGAATCAGAGTTCAAGCCCAAACCCAAGATTTGTCTAAAAAGAGGATTCAAATCTCTATTTTACAGGAAATAAAATGAATAGTGATTTCACAAAGTTTTCTCTGGTGATATACGAGACTGAAGACGGTTTTGCAGGCTTCTCGGTGGTGTTTTCAACCTTTTCTTGCCAGTCTAGTTACCTGGGGTAAGCATATGAACCTCTCTTGGGGGTTCCATTTTAACTTCAACTGTTGATTCAAAACAGTTCTAACTCTTCAAGCTTGACAGCATGCTTTCCCCAATCTACTCATTTTGCAGTCAGATAAACAGGTCATTTTTAAAAAATTAATGTGTTGCTTAAAGGGTAAAATGTAACCAACTGACAGTGAGCACTGTTCTAACACTGAGGAAAAAGTAAGACACACAGAACTCATCTCTGGATTTAGTTAGACAGTCAATAAAACCACACTAGGAGAAAACTGGAAGCATCTCACCGAGGAGTTACAGTGCCTACCCACTTCATATGTTCACCACCGGTTCAACACTCTATCAGCTTGGTTAGTCTTAACCCCTTTTGAGCGCAAACAATACAGTGAAGGGTGCCTCAACCAGGAAACCTGAGACTCAGGATAAAGTAAATGACGTATGTTTTCTATCCCCACATAGCACCGCATATGGTGCCTCTATAAATACATACACAAGAAAGTATTGAATAGTATCTTAAGGGTGTACAAAAAGAAATATCACTAAAGAATTAATACAACCTTGGCTCAGAAAACACTCAATGAATAAGAATTATTGTGATCCTATTTAGAAAATAAAATCTCCCAAATTCAACAAAATGAAAGCCGTTTAAGCACTAAATTAAATAATCGGGCATATTGAAAAGAGAAGATGGCCAGTGCTAAAAGTCATACTGTTATTTTAAAAAGTATTCTAAACACCTCAGAAAAAGAAAGGGTAAAGCCGGTCTAGTGTCCCCAAGTGGACAATCACCACCTGGATGGTTACTATAAAAAAGTAAGGGTATGAACACTGAGAGTTTTAAACTTTTTTATATAATAACCTACAGAAGTCATATACATATTTACAGAGTTCCTAAATCTGTATTTTAGGAAATATTACCAGCCAAATTCAATAGCTATGAGTAGGCAGGCAGCTTACATATGAACATGGTGACCCTTCTCTCACAAAACAGTGTATCTTACCACAGTCTGCTCCTACAGATGTCAAGACAGATTGAGTTCCATTAGAAATGGATTTTAGAAATAATTTCTTAAGAATATTCTGTCAACAGTACAAGAACCTCAGTAAGTAGCTGGGTGCACATCTAGTCCTCATCTGCAGAATTCCGGTAACAACTTCACTACTTTCTCATCCCTGGGTGGGGTTTTCCTACACCTCTACACTCAATTTCTGTACTCTGAACTACATGGACTTTTTGTTGATTATTGAGGAAAAGAAATTATCAAAATCTGATTATGACATTATATTCCATGAAAACTCTGAATTTGTGTTCTATACTCAACTTTTTAAACAATTTTGGAAGTTGATCTTAGTGTAACAGGTTTGTACCTGCCACAAACTAAACATGGAAGGAAATACATCTGCTTGGGATTTGAACTGTCATCTACTGGTTTACACTGAAAGTTCCTTTCTTGACTTCTCCCAGTAGTTACAGGGAGTTGAGTCAGGAGTGACTTTCAAATAGGAATGTACAATAAAGTTAGCTAGAAGGTAGACTCATTTTTCCTTCCTAAAATATGGAACACTTTGAAGAAAATGAAAATGTGCCCATTTCTGGGAATTCAGAGAGAAATCTTTATCAGTCCCATTTAAAGCTACCTTCAAGAATTATATTAAACTTGATTATGAAAGATTACAAACGAGATGATATGTAATTGGTACCAGCTGCAGTCCATATTGGAAAGCATAAATATAAATGAAATTATTTATTTTTTATTTACTATTCAAATGGTAGTCCTCAAACTAGTGATAGTAACCAGGCCTTATTATTTCTGTTCTGAGGTGAACAGAATACATCTGTAATAACAATAATAGAGGTGGCTACGTCACTTCTTCAACCCTCAAGAACCCAATGACTTGGAACAACACAAGGCAGCTTTCCCCCTAATTAGGAGTGAACTGTTTTCCATCAAAATTAGTGATTTTAGATGAAATTCTCAAGAAAGTCTATGGAACTTTCAAAAATCTGTATCTATCTAATTTCTTGCCGAGAGTAATCATTAACATTTTTCAGGACAGGAGAAAGTACCACAAGGAAGAGATGGGGCACCTGGGGGGGACGGCTGGGCGGAGTGCTCAGCAGTGGGGCAGGACCCATGGCTGAGGCGGCGTTCAAGCTCCTTTCCCTCTCATCCTGGTATATCCGGTCTCTTTCGGCTTCTGGCAACTGTAAGAAATTCTGCATAGCCCGAAGGTTTACCAGCAGAGATTGGGATGCAGTCTTAGGGTCCTCTTCCTTTCGGAGGATTTCAGAAAGCAATCCCTGCAGGGGAAGAAAGACACAGGGTGAGCTTGCTCCTTGCTCTAGCCAGGGTAGGGGGAGTGTCCTATGCCCTGCCTTCTTCATGCCCTTTAGAAAGTGAGCAGTCAGAGGCCCAGTCTCTATAGGAATATATTAGCTACAGCTGAAGTGGTAGAGAAGCGAGCCTCAATTGTATCCTTGATTTTATTAAGCATCTGCTTTACATATAGCAGAAACCGAAATGGCCTAATTGGTCTCCTTCCTTTGAGTAGCTTAACTTGCCGTGAAATCTTTCCCAGAGAGATGGTGGGGGAAGTTAAGAATAAGTGAACTCTCCACAGCACAATAGCATTGAACTGCAGTTCTCAAGCTGAGACAAAGGCACAGGGCGATGGAGAGCAGACACAACACCTTTTCTAGAGGAGCTAGCCGAACATGAAGAAGGTACCAGAAAAGGAGCTGCAACACATCATTCAAGGCCACTAAGACTTTTGTTTATACAGACAATATTCTGTTATTCCTTAATGTTGAAATAACGAAGTGCCACGGTTGGCCATTTGAATGTGCCGCTTAGAGGAAACGGACAAGCACAAGTGATTTTAGCAGGTTCTATACCATACCAGTAGGTAACAGGTTGAAAATTTTGAACATCAGAAACTACAAAGCAATCCTGAAATACATAACCATTCTTCCACACTGTAAAATTCTGTCCCAGAATTTGACATACTGAAAATATCATCAAATCACTTGAAACCAAAGATCACTATTAGTAACAGCAGAAACTTAGAAACTCCTAGAAACTTCTCTTCAGATGTTTCTCTTCCCTCAGTAATGAAGTAGTAAAATACTTTTCTTTTTCCTCTGGGAGAATTTGTTTATTAAATGGTTGATTTCCTCCAAATGCATTTGAACAGTGTGCAGTAGACATACAAGCAAAGGCTGCTCTGAGCACATAAGACTCAATAGCTGTGTCTTCGATTTCAAGCCTGTAGCAGTGTGTGGGACACCAAGATGCCCTGCTTCCTTTACCTAGACACATCAGGAGCTTGCGGTAGTCATAATCAAGACTTCTGCATTACCTGTCAACCCGCCTCAACCCAACCCGTGGAAATGGTCAAACATGTACATTTGAGAGAAGGCAAAACAGACTCGTCAAAGTTTTAATATTTGGGGACTGTTATGGTTTCTTGGAAGTATAAACCTGGTTTCTTCCAAATTTCTCAAGTAAGTGTGCACCACGTTGCCTGATATAGCATGTGGGTACAGATAGGATAAAAACACTGTCCCTGTCAAATAAATCACTTGATTTATAAGTTGATGTTTAAGGGGGAAAGAAACCTCCAACAAGCTCTGGGAAATTGAGTCAATCATAAATAAATCATCTTCCAACAGGTCTATTGCAACCAAACCTGGACGTTCTATCTGAGCTTTCACAAGACATGTTATCTAAGAATTGAGGCCCTTGTCCTTTTGGCCATGATACTAACTAGTACCTGCAACTGTGTCTACTGAGAACAAAGTGTTCTGTCAGCTGAACTCAGGCCATTTACACCATGCAGTTTAGTTAACTTGTACTGGGCCAACTAATTTCTGATGTGTCTTATAGAAATAAACACACAAATCACGCACAAAGTCTGTGCCATTGCTCCTGCAAAGTATTATATACTTAAAAAACAAACAAACAGCAGCAGAAGAACCTTGGAAGCCAGGCATGGGGGGGGG
>LOEQ01000338.1:1002640-1018455 GCA_001685075.1 Bramus lutescens | reverse complement strand
CGGAAGGCTGAAACAGCCACGACTACACAGTGACACTGTCTCAGAACACGAATAAATAAATGAATAAAGGAAACAAATATAAGCTGTGGCTGGTAGAGCAATATAGAGCAATGGCATAGGGATGCATAAATAGATGGGAGCATTGAGTACAAGCAAAACGTCACAAATTCGTCCAGTAAAACAGGACATTTCTGTCACCTTAAGCCAATGCCTTATGCTGAAGTTGTTGATAAACACGAAGACAATTACGTGGCTATACACTACAGAAATAATAATAAAAAAAGACATGAGAGTATATTCTAGAGGTCACAATGAACTATGACTAACTTTACTACATAATCAAGGCCATGGGCCCTTCCAGGCAAGGCACTTGGGCCTTAGACGTCATTGCCAGGTGCTCTGTAAAACACCAGTCTGCAGGAGCCTACTAACTATTCAGTGTATTAAAAAACAAATCAGGGCAAAAGATACCCTGTATATATTTAGGTTTGTCCTATACCAGAGTACTTGAAATAAAATATCTAAATATCTCAAAAAAAAAAAACCAAGGAACATAGTCCATCTATTAAAAATGCTCCACAGCAGAGAACTACAGCGAGATAAACAAACAAACAAACAAACAAACAAACAAACAAACAAACCCAGAAGCCAGAAGCCCCTTCTTTCAAGTCCTGCGAGCAGCACACCTTCCCATTCAAGCAAACACTAGTGCTCCCTCTGTGGAACCCTTTCCAAATTCAGTCATCCCTTGGAGGGGATGTAAGTCTCCTCTTGGACTGTGCCGATTCCTGACAGTGTTCAAAGAGCTGCACAGCAGTCAGTGTGGACAGTCCACTGGTTCAGAAATTGTGGTGTTTTTTTTTTTTTTGGCCCAGAGCTTTCAATGAGGGGAGTGCCCCCTGGTGGAATTGCCTGAAAATATTGTCAGAAATCGTATGATTAGTGTTAATTTTAAAAATTACTTAAGAGTAATGTAGAATAATCTGGATGCAAATGAGTACCACTAGAGCCCGGACACTAGAGTGCATTTCTTGCCTTCTTCAGACTGTTGAGCAGCTGATGAATTCAATATGGATATAGTTCCTTTTCCTATCTTATAAAGGTCAAATATATGCAGCCACGCCAAGGAAGGTCAAGGCCACTTGTATTATTTCCTCATGATTGACTAATACCGGTATCACTACCAACAATCCATCATAGGACAGGAACAGTACACGAAGGTCTGCAACATCACAGAATTGGCTGAGGTTCTAAATTAAAGTGCAGCCATTTTGTGTGCCATGGGTGCTCAATAAACTCACTGATCTTAACTGGGCAAAATCATCAGTAACCTTGTTTCTAAAAAGAATTCAAAAACTTGTATGATATGAAAGGGAGTTTCCAACATGTCATGAATATCAATTTTCCTGGAAGTTAGAAGCTGTCCTTCCTTGGGACTTCACATCTCACAAATGATTAGATGTGTGTCGTACAAAGAAAAACATACAATTATTCTACATTGTCATTACTTAGTGGTTAAGTGAGAGCTCTGATTTTTTTCAATTAAAGAATTCATTTACTGATAGATTCCTAAACCTCTCTTTTTCACATTCCAACAAGTTGTACAAGTTATTACAAGTAAAATTCATTAGTAATTGTAAAAGAAAGAAAAAACCTTCAATAAATATTATCAGTGCTTCCAAAAACTCATTATGAATTCTCTAAAATAGTAGATAAGTAAAAGAGATGGCCAATCGGAACAAAAAGCCTGCCTGGCCTCCAGCTTGTCTCATCTTTGAACATAATCACCGATTAAAATAGATTGTATCAGCACCGTGGAACTTCAAAGCCCTCAGAAAGAAAAAAGAAATTATTTGAGGAAACCTCTCTACTAAAGAGAAACACAGAATATTCTCCAGGCTGCCTGCCTGTTTGGGGAGTTCCTGATCACATGTCCAGGTGAAAGACTATTTCCAAACTCCACCTGCTCGTGGACTCATGCCAAGCAAGTAATAAGTAGACACATTCATCTCTGTCCCTTGGTAGGCTCATCAAGAGCTGTCACATCAGGTAATGGTACCTTTTTACCTTTTAGTCAATAGCGTTATGGACAGTGGACTTTTCTTAAATTACACTGAAGAATTATAGGAACACAGTAGAGATTTTTGTATACTTAAGCAGGCAAATTTCTCTCCACCACATAATTCACAGAACTCAAATTCAATAAAACATTATATGATGGTCCATTACTGCTTTCAGTTTTGAATAATCCATCTTCATTCTTTATTTTACTGGAAAATAAAATGTGTCAAAGACAGGAGGGAGGAGGAAGAGGGAGAAGCCACTGAGCAGGATCAGAGCTGAACTCTGGGTTTTTTAAGAAATACATTTTCTTGTACGTATCACAACCTTTAGATGACAGTATCCCAGAAAGGTGAACTGGAAAGTGTAAGTATAGACGCACTGGCATTCACTTCCGGCCACAGGCTTCCATTAAAAAAGACATCAGCAGATCTAAGTGAATGAATGGCATGTGCTAAAAGCTACTCTCTTCAGTACCGAGTAAATAACATGACCATCATTCAGAAAGGGAAAATTCCCTAAAACAAGTAATTTTATAAATTTTGCCATAAATTTTCAGAAATGGTAAATTTTTTTAACGTCTATGTTGACAGTCTTGAGAGGATTATCATTTAATTTGGGAAGCCCTTTTAAAATGATGAGGGGATTCTCATGAGTTAAAACAGGAAATCCAGGGCTTAGAGCTACTCAGAGCTGTCAATGATTGAAATAATTCTCTGTTCCTAACCATGCCACCTATCACACCGATGTTTTACCATAGTCTGCATAGGGCACAGTATCAACTGTGCCTTTTCATGCACATATCTGATGGTAATGTCTGAACCTGGGCTGGAAGCGCTCCCTGAAATAAGCGTACCCCGAGCTGTGCGCCATGGCTGCAGAGCTCTCGGCTACATATGCATCAGCACTGTCTTTTCATACTCCACACTCACTCTGCACCTGCTTTTATTGAAATGCACACACTCGGAAATAAACACACTACATGCATTCATATGAATGTATAATCACTGAACTAAATGCAGCTGCGTATGGGAGCTTGTATGTGATTTTTAAGTATGACCACTAAAAAATACATACATGCTTTAGTGTGCAAAAGCTGGCTCTCAATGAACATCTAAATATCCACATGAAACAACCTATATTTAAATAAATAAATGAATAAATAAGCAGTTCTAAATGAGGCCCAGTATCTCCCACTGAGAAATACCAATTACTACTACATAAAGGGTTAAAGTTAAACCTGTTTATCAACAAATATTTCGGGATAGTGATTTTCTTTCTCTAAATTTCCCATTTAAAAAGTGGTACCTGGGTGAAAGTATGCCATGTTTCGATGCTCAGAAAACAAACTCACTGATCCCCATGTGAACCACAGAGAACCGCCTTTTTGAAGACACTAATTCATGGAACAAGAGAAATTCACCACTTACTGTAATAAAACCTACAGATAACCACAAAGGCTCTGTGTGAGAACCAAGGACAGACAGTGGGCACAGCCCAGCCACAGTTAGGAAGTGTGCAGAGCCCTCCCGCATTCCTCACACTCACAGAACACACAGCCTTGTGCTTTAGCACACAACCATTTGCTCACTTTTCAAGGGCTTATCGGTAAATCTATAGTCTGTGTCTGTGTCAGTGTGGTCTTTGTCTGAAGGCTTTAATTGAATTCAACAAACATTACCCAACTCTTACGTAGAGCCCCAGTTTTTGGCCCAGGACTAAGCATTACTAGTAATTACTGTATTTACAAGTCAGAATTTCTAGAGGGTGGCCTTTGATTCACTGATTTTTTTTTTATTATTGGCCCCAACTGAACTAAACGGCCATATTAAATTTGCTAGCTAATAATGAACAGTTTTAAAGCTGTAAAGACATGGACTTCATGAAAATACCAAGTTTTAACCTAAGTGAATCCAGTGTAAAAATCACACTTTTAAAACCAGAACAAGAGCGAAGAGAAAAGCAGGTAGAGATACTGAGAACAAGCTCTGTGAGACCCACCAGGTCTGACCCTCAGTCTAGCCAGGGCAGCCAAACACAAGTCATAGCTGGCACCCTCCCAGGCTCAGCGACTCTGCCAACAAGGAATAACACTAAATTATTTTTGTACCAGAATTTTATTCCTAGGATCATGTAATAAACAAATCTGAGTCAGGCAAAGGGGAGAGGGGGAATAAACAAACATGTAAAAACAAGAAAACTGAGAAGACATTATTGTCTCAAAGCTAAATGTTCTTCATATTTTAGTGTGCCTTGGCTAAAAATAAGCACCATATACATTATATTAGTCTCTAAACAAAACAAAGAAAAACGTATAAATACTAAAGATACTATCCTTGCAGAGAAAATTATGTCTCACAGGAATTTGCCCAGGAGGTAAATGGTGTAACCTGGGGCATTTGTAGACCTCAAAGGGAAGTCTAAATTGAATATTTAACTAACGCTTACAGACCAACCCAGCACAAGGCTGTTATACAGATAGTAGTGAAATGCCACCAAGCCACACTCATCTCCCACTGTAGATGCCTAGTGATCTATAGTGTGATAAGAGATTTCGTGGCACTCAAATATTTACTTTCTGGACTCACAACAAACAAACACAAAACCCCTGCTTTCTCTGGTGTGAGGTGAAGTCTGTAAATTAACATGGGACTCTGGACAAAGGGCAAAGGGCACCAGAAAGAGAAGATCTTAGTGTGGTCAAGCCATACAATGTATACACAAAGGGCCATAAAAAAAAAATCACACTTTGGCTGGGCAGCAGTTGTGGTGGCCCATGCCTTTAATCCCAGCACTAGGGAGGCAGAGGCAGAAGAATCTCTGTGAAGGCCAATCTCTGTGACCAAGGCCAGCCTGGTCCACAAAGCCAGTTCTAGGACAGCCAGGGATACACATACACAGAGAAACCCTGTCTCAAACAAAACAAAACAAAACAAAAAAGAAAAAGAAAGGACAGACAGAAAGAAAAGCAGACTACACTTTGTAAAAAGCTTATAACTCTACTACAAAAATGGGGGAAACCAAAGGAGCAGGTGTGGAGAACAGGAGCAAATCACAGAGGAAGGCAAGCTAAGAAATGTCTGCAGAATTAAATTAAACCACTATTAAGCTGCACAGTATCAAAAAAGGTTGAAGAACTTCAACAAAACACATTAGTATATTTAAGTTTGGTACGAACAGAAACACGGAAAAAGACCTAGGGTAGACACTTCACCTTCTGTCACTAACAGCTACCATCCCACGACGAGAACACAGACAATGCCAGTGTATGTGCTGGAAGGGGAACAGCAACAGGCACCACCACAACGATGACAGAGGTGAACGCAGAGAAGGAAGGAGGGGGAGGCAGAACAACACTGACCTGAGTTCTGTTAAAAGCCACGCGTGCAAACACTGCCTGGGAGATTCCCGCTCGTTTCAGCTCGTCCCGCACCCACTGGTAGATTTCTGAAGAGACCTCCGTGTTGGTTGAAACCTGCTGCTCCAAAGGCTTATTTATGGACCTACTGACAGGGGGAGGGTGGTTCAAGTACTGCTGGTTTAAGGACTGCTGGGCTAGGAGTCTGTTCACAGCATACTGCTGGTTAAGCAGCTGGGCCATCACCAGCTGTTGGTTTACCAGCTGAGGACTGATAGGTGTTGAAACAAGCCCAGGGTGCAGGTTCGGAAGAGGGGTCCGGACAGAGGGCTGGCTGCCATGGGAGAGCTGTGCAGGAGATGGCGGCTGCTCAGCTGTGTTCCCTGGGACCGGCTGCTGGCCAAAGTTGACATGGTTGGCGCCTTGCTGGGACAGTTCAGACAGACTATCCATTTCAACTAAAGTATACAAAAAGGAAGATCAAGTTCAGACAGCAATGAAGAAGAATTCTGATCACTTCCTAATAAAAGAAATATAAATAAATCAGCTAGCAAAGAGCATACTGAGGAGTAATGATGCCAAGACAATTTCAGGACACAACTTTCTGGGCCATCATTGTGTTCTCCTCTGCAGACAATTCAATACTCTTAGTGCAGAACAACACTCCTTCTGCTGTTTTGAAATATATCTTAGCGTTAATGCAGTGGTTCTCAACCTGTGGGTCAAGACCTCCTTGGCAAACCTTTGTCGCCAAAATTATTTATGATTCATGACAGTAGCAAAATTACAGTTATGAAGTAGCAACAAAAATAATTTATGGTTGGGGATCACCACAATATGAGGAACTGTATTAAAGGGTCGAAGCATTAGGAAGGTTGAGAACCACTGATTTAAGACATAAAATCTACTATAAACACATTTTTAATGTTTGCTTTGGAATCAAACCATTACTGGTTCTTAATCATAAGCACTAGAAGGCTCATAACTAACGGCTGTTTCTTTTAAGATGGCCTCAAAAACATTGTTCGCTTAACGGCAACAAGAAACTGAGCTAACTTAAAAGCAAATAACTAAACCATGACTAAAAAACAACTAGAGAAAAAATTGCAAACACTTCCGTATTATATTAACTCTAGCAATCCAAGCAAAAGAAGGAAGTAGTCTACAGAACAAAGGCATAATAAGGTGAGCATAACAGCTGGCTATCACTCTTGGCATCACTGGGGTTTGTTTCATTTAGGTCCAATCATGGACACAAAAGGGTTTCAGCAAATACTTCTCAGGATAAAGCAAAGACATAGAGTAGAGCAAGCCAGCACACCCAGTGTGGCTAAGGCTCCAATGCTTTTAATAGAAGTGTGGTTCTCACCAGCTGCTAAGGATGGGGCAGAGAGCTGTCCTAGGACCATGGTGAGGCCATCACAATTCTGCAATTTAATTTATTTCCACCTACCCAGAATGAATGTTTCTCCCTTGGCTAGAACACTTGTGTAGATTAGCTGAGAGTCAGCTCTAAGTGTGTTAGATGCTGCACTGCTGCACAGGAGGGACTAGAGTGAACTGTGTGACAGAAGCAGGTAAGCCTTTTCAAACGTCTACACTTCTCATGGGCAGGCTCGCCTTGGATTTTCGTCACCATTTCTCTTTTCATTAAATATGCAGATTTTATAATCAGAGGGACTGCTCATATTCCTATACCCCATGATATATGCAGACTCTAACTAAGAATGGGAAGAAACCTTCAGTTTCTACCAATGATATCAGCCCAAGTGGGCCATTCCCATGGAACAGTAATTCAAGCAATTATTCCCAACTTGATGCATTGTCTTCATTACAGCCCTAAGCTATTAAAGCAAAGAATCTGTTTTGGTAGATGGATGGCCTTTCTTCAAATATTAAAAGCTAAACCATGTTCAAAATTCGGGTTTCTTGTCTCTAAGTCTTTAGGAAAAGTTATTACTGTTGTTACTATTAAATGAATAGAATGGTGTTAAACAAAGATTTACAACAGGGCATATAGCTTTGTGTACGAAACACTCCATTCCTGTTTAATTTCAAGATACAGTACGCATTTGGAAGGTACAGCATATGAAAGAAGGTACATTCACCTTAACCACAGTGGTTGCTCCCATGAGCACTAACTGATTCACGAAGAGAAAGCGCCAGTCTCCCACTGCTCAGCCACAGCATGCAACTGTGACCAGCTGTTTTCCACCTCGGCTCATCTTGATGTATGTCTTGTGTAACAAATGCTGACCTAAGGCAGCACGCTCAGAGAGGGCGCTACGCTGGAACTCAAAGTGCCTACCTATGGGGTCTGGAGCCATAGAACCCACTCCAGCTCAATGGTAAAAACCAGAGTGTTTAGTGAGTCAAAGATAGTTGAATCCTGTTTAAAAGCTGGTGTGAAGACAGCCCCTTTCTCTTTTTTGCAAACAAAAGCAAAAATCCTTAAAGCATGATTATCTCTGTGAGATATCACAGCTGATATTAGTTATTCAAGGCCTGGTTACGGCTTCACTGAGATGTTACAAAATGACAGCTCTCCTCCTCACGCCTCGATTTCCTGCATGTCTGACAACCGAGTCAGTGTGGCTGATTTAAACACAAACATTTATTGAATTTAATTATCTCATTATACTCATACCCACTCCCCCACCCCCAAAGAAACATCCTAAATTGATCTCTAATTGGGCAATCAAAAGATCTGGCTTTCGATGTGACTTTGATAAACCCCCAAATGACATGCAATGGTATGCTGCCACGGCAAGCGGATGGGCATTTTCCCTTCTTTTTTTTTGCTTACCCATCATATCCTTTGTCTTCTTGAAATGTTTGTACCACCTTCCAAATTCTTGACATTTTGCTGCCGAGACATTTGCATAGTACGTGCTGTTCACAATGGAGGAGATCATACTCTGTGTGGAGAAGGAAGAACATGTTCAATACAGCATGGCACAAGGTGGGTACCACAACCTCAGCTGTGGGAAGTTGTACCTGCTTTCAGTCTTTCTAAACCAACTAGGACCAAAGCTTCAGGTTCTTAGACTCCATTAAGGAGATCATCAAATGCTTATTTAAGTAGCAAGCAGCACCCTACACACCAGCACTCATTACCCATCCTTCATCCACACCACCCATTCCTCATCCCAGTCAGATGATGCCAGGACTGAAATTTAGAAAGGTAGGGTATTTTGTAGCATGGTGACTGAACCTGATGTGTTTGTGAGCCATGGACACCGCTTGGAAGCTGGAAGCTCATCTGAAACGTAGGTCGGGGCCTGAGCTCTGACAGCCTCAGCAACACCTGCTTCTCACCAACACCCCCCAGCAGAGTCAGGCACGATCAAGCAGGAGAAATCATTTTTTTATTTTCATGCTCACTCTATGGATCTCAGCTGCTGGTGAGTTAACAGTGCTCAGAGGTCACACTTAAGAGGCAAACTATCTCAAGAGCCTTTCTCAGAAGATGAGCATCTTCAGACTTGATTGCTGGCTTTATCTAGTAAAGCTTGAGTTGTGAATTTTAAATGACCAGAAAATGTTTAAATATATACATTTCGTGCTAATTAACATTTTAAGAGCCCCATTCACAAAAAGAAGAGAGAAAGTAAAAGAAAGGTCTCTTTGCCATTTTTCTCTTATAAAAAAAACTTGAATTGCTGGGCCCGGTGATGTTGGCCTTTAAACCCAGCACTCGGGAGGCGGGGCAGGCAGATCTCAGTGAGTCCTAGAGCAACCTGAACTTGTAAGTTTCAGTCCGGCTCACACCACTTAGTGACTCACTGACTCAAACAAAAAGGCACGGGCAATAGTCAGCCTTCTAAAAAGTAAAAATGGAGACAATGATTAAAAAAAAATACACAACCACATTCCCAAAAAACAAAAGCCTATTTTCTCAGATAATTTTAATTACCGTAATTGCTGTCACTTAATTCCTGGTTCACCCACAGTTTCTAGTAGCTAAACTAACTCTCTATTGAGTCTTAGGAGTGAGACTGAAGCACCAAGCCTCCTGGTAGAAACCTAAGAGCTTAAATTTCAGACCTGGTTGGCCTACAGAGAAACAGCTTACAGAAGGCTCCATTGTTGGGAGGCAACGAATAACCAGAAAAGCCAGTTTGGGGACAGTTTTATATCATTATCTTCTTTAAGCTACTTCAAATGTAAAGCTCTTTGTGCTATTATTAACTCTGCTATCCATCATCATGTTAACTTAGTAGCACACACATTCCTGTAATGTGTAAGTCTGGGGGTTCTCTAAAGAAGTGAGAGCAATGCACAGGCTGGAGTTGCATTATTTATGCAAAATACAGCTGTCTCTCCAATGAGGTACCATGATAGCTTTTTCTCCCCACACTTTCTACTATATCGTCACTTTTACATTTTATTCTCTAAAAAGACAACCTTAATGTGCTCGTGAAGCCCTGCCATTAATCCAAAAGCTTGCAATTTCACTAAGAGCCTCCCCCAGTCCACAGTGCAAAAAGACACTTAGCAAGTTGCCAAACCCAGAGCCAGAGGATGACTACCTGACAGTAATCCGCCGGTTTCCATCTCACTTACTCTCCCGTAATAATGGGTCAATAATGTTAGAGTCTAATAAAATGACTGAGATCACTGATAGATAACAGTGATTCTGCAGATGGATGACAGCTCGTGGTCTTCTACTCTGGCCCAACTTCTAAACAAATACTACTTTTTACCTAGACATTCTGACACTTTCCTATGTTAATAGAGCACAGCATGGAAGGTCGCATATTTAGAAATAAATATACAGGCTTCCTAAATTCTGTAGAGGTTTTCAATAAATACCCAGTCTACTTTGTCCCCTTAGTTCTACATATTACATTTGTTTGTTGCTATACTGGCTATTATGAAGGACACAAAGAGGGGTCAGACATAGCCTCTGT
Organism: Bramus lutescens; assembly: GCA_001685075.1. Lineage (NCBI taxonomy): Eukaryota > Metazoa > Chordata > Mammalia > Rodentia > Cricetidae > Bramus > Bramus lutescens. The sequence continues at coordinate 1,008,123 of LOEQ01000338.1, read as the reverse complement.
CTAAAAAGTTTGTCGCCTATTAGGAAGTAGGTGATGTACTAGATCGTTTCAATATAATGTGACTCTCTGCAGCAATGGTGGGGGGGAGTGCATAGTGTGAGGGAAATACATTCTGAAATACTTTAATAAAGTTCAAGCTCATATGCAAAAGTACTATGCAGTTCATTACTATCCACATGTGGAAAATAGCATCCATATGTGCCCCGTTATCAAAGCTTCCACTGCCCCTGCTCAGCCCTCATCTCTAGTGTGCGTCCTAGTCCTAAGGTGATTTTACCGTTTGGCAGAGGATCCTCTGTTCCCCCTTCACTTCCTTACTCCATCACTGGAGTAATGCAGATCTGTCAAAGATGCTTTCAGTGGGGCCATTGCGATGACAGAGCAGCAAAGTGCCTGCTGAGTGTGAGACAGTAAAGAACTGACTCCCAGACATTGACCTGAACTCCTCACACACCCTGATACACAAATATGCATGCGCACATGCACACACACGTACAAACACCAAAGAATTAGGATGTTTTAAATAACAGATACGATTTTCAAAATGATGTCTCTGTGTAGATGTGGGTGTGTGGAAACCAGATTTCTTTCCTAATCTTGCCACCATATTTTCAGAGAGTCTCTCACTAAATCTAGAGCTCAAGGAATCAGCTGACTAGCTGGCCAATTAGCCACAGGGGTTCTCCTATTCCTACTCTTAGTACTGGAATGGCAAGCTGCTAGGCCTGGCTCTTTATGTATGTGCTGGGAATCCATGTCAAGTCTTCATGCATGTGCAACATGCACATCACCAACTGAGACATCTATCCCCACAGAAATGGTCCTAGGAAAATTGAAGGATGCACTAATTAAATGTGGTAGCAAGTCAAGGGACAAGGGCAAACAGTTTTTGATTTTGTTCAACCTCTCAGCTCAGTGAAGCTGGGGTGCATTTCATAGCAAGTATCAGTAAGACAGACTCAACCCTTCACCCCTGGACATAGTCCCATGGCTCCTCCATTCTGCCTAGGAGCTGTTCATCCTTCAGGCTCTATGGCTCCGAATCTGCCAGGCCTTCCCACCTTCCCGAATCAAAGCAGGCTGAGCCATGGCAACTAGCACTTCCTACACTGAGCATTTCTTCTAGACTTATCTCAAAACAGCCTGGATGCTCAGGGAAAGGCTGAACACACATAGGGATGGGAGAAGACCAAAGAAATAAGCCACTTCTTTGGGTCACTGGAACGTCCTCCTCCTTTTACCCTCCAATGTCAAAGGCAACAGCATTATTGCCAAGTGACCTTCTAAAGCCCAATCTCTTAGCTACAAGCACCTTTCTTCAACAATTTGCAAGAGATCTCCCTCCAGGTTTTCCAAACCAACCCACAGATGTTTCCAAAGAGGCTACGGGTGGTTGTTGCTCTGCTCCCTTGGTATCTACTTATATGAACACTTTCAAATGCATAATTTCTGTGGCAAGTTTTCTAGTCAGTCAGTGGCCAGTAGTGTAAAAACATCAACATTTGGGGAGTCAATTAATCCAACAGACTAAATTCTGATGCTAGAAATTCCGAGTTCAAATGTTGCTACAGGGCACACCAACCAAAACACAGGCTGAGGATCCCAGTGTGGGGAGATACAATTTAAAAGTTGGCAGAAATTGGCTGTGGGTCTCCTAGCCCGTGTGACACGATATTCTCATCCTAGGAGCCAAGTTGTAAGCTTTCCTAAGATCCACAGAGCACATGTCTACTCCCTATGTGGAGCTTGGCTCTTTCCGAGTCTGCTAAAGTTCCGATCTGTAAGGATGCCATCTTCCCAGAAACCCCAGCCCTCTAGAAGGATACCATCTGCCACGGGCTGAGCCTCCTTTTCAGCCAAATACATTATTTATAACCTTTCTAATTGTGAAAAGGTAAGGGTGGAATTTTTCTAAAGCCTGACTTACATATTGTTGGAACATTCTGAACCTTTGCTCGAAAATCTGCAGGTCTCTCAATGTGAAAAACAGAAAAACACAAAGAACTGGTTGAAGTTACATAATTTTCCCAAATGTTATCTTCCAAACCCCTGCTAGGGAGTCACACACACTGTAGTGTATATCTATAATGCACTGGAAAATGAAGGAAGGTGGCCTGATTATTCCGCTTGGCCATCTTAGTGGCCAAGGGGACTTGTTTGGGAGAAGGGCAGCCTTCTCAAGGACAAGATTATCAACAGGAAAGGGGCTGCAATCTGATTACCCTTAAAACTGCTTTGTTGTGCCTTTAACAACCCCCCTCAAAGGAAAAAAAAAACACCCCAAAACAATGCTAATCAGGTTATTCAATCATTTAAACCAAAACTGTTCATGCTTTTCTGCCAAATCAACCAACCACAGCAAAATCTGTTATCTCTGATTGCTCAGCTTCCAGTCAAAAAAAACAGTTAACCCCCACTATTCCAAAAGTTTTCCAAAATACCCAGAAGCAGGGCAAGCTGGGGAAAGGGAGGAGGAGGCCAGGCCTGTTTTACAGGGGTAGGCGGCTGCTTGGCATTTGCATGTGACAAAGCTCCTAGGAGCCAGACAGCTAGCAGCTCCCTATGATGGCCTTGTGCTTCTGCAGGTCTCCTGGCTTTTTAAACAGGACTGCCTGCAGATGTCGGGACCCTAACTTGCTTGGGACTTGGGTCTAGGCTAACTGAGATAAGAAGAGACAGATGCAGCTTCTACAAAATGGTGGCTCACCCATGTTGAAAGCTTGCCGGCTCCTTCAGCAGACAGGGCAAGGGCTACCACATCTTATTTACACAATTATCTAAATACGATTAAACAGCTGATGGACAAATATTAAACTGGAAAATGTATAGTCATTTCAGCTTAATGTAATCCTCTTTCTGTAAACACCCAAGATGATTTTTTTTCCAACCAGAACAGTCCTGACATCTCATAAGCCTAAGGGTGAATAGCAAGAGATTGTTTTTGATAGTTATAAATATTCAAAAGACATGCAGACCATCTGCTTTCATAATACAGGTAAAGCGAGACTGAAATGGTGGCTGCTGTATAAAAATGATTCTTTTAACAAAGTCTTCCTCTCCTCGAAACTATAAAGACAGATGTCAAAAACTGTTTACACAGAGCAATCAGGAGCGTGTAAAATGTAATATTCCTTTTACACACAGTGCTTGCTAAAGAGGTTTTTTTTTTCCTTTTCTTCCCATCTGTGTGTTGCAACACATTTCTACAAGTTAAAAACATTTTTTTTTCAAACAGAGATCTCATGAATACCCAAAAACATGCGATCTGGTTTCTGAATGCTAATTAATTTCAGCTAAGGAATCGGAGTATCTTTCCCTGTAGGAAGGAATCTAGGTTTTGAAGTGGAGATCTCCACAAGTTTGATTCTGTGAGGTCAATCTCATGGTTTTCCATCACCTAGAATGTATTTATTTGTTCTACCCATGTTTGAAATGAAAACACATCATGGCTAATGTCTTTGGCATAAAGTCAAAAATAACTTATCTGAAAGAAATACCTACATATGGGAAATATACAAAAACAAGAACAAAAAAATGAACTTTAACTCCTGTCCAGTCTGAATGCTGTGGGAAACTCACGCGTTATTTCCAGTGCTAGAACACTAATCTTGACAGAACTTTTTTATTTATTTATATTAAGAACAAAGAGATATTAAACACAACTTTTTTATCTATTACATTAACGGCAAGGAGGAATTAAACACTTTTTGTAATTTTCAATGAAATGAACATTTTCCCAAATACACTGAACTAACTGCTAGCTCATTAGTATTTCCTGTTTTTTTTTCTTTTTTTTTTTTTTAAGAAGCACAGTTTCCCAAGAATGTGTCCCTCCTCCTAAAGCAACACCTGACTACCTATGGATGAATTTTCTTAACAGTTCTTTATATATCTGTGAAAAATTCAAAAGTCAGACTTGAACTTGCCATCAAACACAGTTGAATCAGCTCCATATACAAATCCTGCTGTGACAGAGCCTCTCTGTTAATGGAGTCTTGTTTGAATCCTCAGGCTATAAAACACCACATACAGGATCTTTCCTCTGTAAGGCACATCCTATGGGATGGTAGCAGGGTCTGATCATGCTGAAAGTGAGGAGCGAGGACCCATCTGGTGTTTGAGGTTGGGAAGAACGGAAATGGACTTCCATTTATGACAGCGAGTGACAGGATCATGGAGTGCGTGCTGTTAGCTGATGCCCCCCAATTCTTCTCTCTGGAGACTTTACCACCCTCTAAGCTATTCTCTTGGGGGACACAACCAGAGCACATCTGAAAGCTCGATTTGTCAGCATAAGATAGATCACTTATAAATTTCTCTTAAGCTCCATCTGTAAGTTTGGGGGAGCTCTTGCCATTCTTGATCATTCCTGGTGCCTGGAAATGGCGTTTTCTTCCAAAGAAGTCAGAACACATCACCAAAAATGAAAAGCCATTATAAAGTTCTGAAGGAATACCAAAGAAGTGAAAGGAAACACACCCATCTCTACTCCCATTTCCCCCAAATGTATTTTCTAAAGGTGAAAATGCCATCATTTTGCAAAGCGCAGATATCTTAATTATCTAATAGCACAAGTTGTAGCTTTCAAAGAAAACGCTGGTGCAGTTACTCTGTTTCTTCCATATAATTAAAGTAATTTCATACAAACTCTAGATAATACAACATTTGACCAAATTCTCCATCCTATCCTCATTTCTTCTACAAAAAAAACCTCAAACCACTTGCATAAATATGCAAAGAGCTTAAATTGCAAAATATTTGCCAGAAGGTATATTATAGTGTTAGTAGTAAGGGTATATAATATTTCAATAGAAGTGTACATAATATAGAAAACTGAAAGAACTGTCACTGCTCCAACCAGTGTTGAGAATCCGTGAGGGGATTGGCTTTCCAGAGACACCAGGGGAGAATCAATTGTGCAATGTACACATCACTCTTAAGCACACCCTGAACACACATCTCTACATAGAGGAAGCTTAAAGCCACTTAACATCTTGCTTGTGATATAATTATTAAAAATATAAATGTTATTGGGTTAAGTATCATATTAACCTAAGTAGACTTCACATGAGCACTTCCTTTAGATATACCTGCATCTGGGTAAACCTGATTTAGATAAACCTGAAACTGCTCATTTAAACACTGGAGGGATGTTTGATTATTCCTTCTCTGATGCCCTGTCTGAATGTATGAGTGGCTCATCTTTATAGAAGAAACAATTTCTACTACCTGAACTTAGAAGATAAAAATCATTGGACTCACTATTAGCTCCTTGGGTCTGACATGGAGCATTTTCAAAACACTGTAAAGCACAAAGTAAAAACAAAAACTCCAGGCTTTTGAATAATTCACTTTTGTGCTAGGCTCTGAAACTGTCCACAAGAAGCTCAACACTATCTGCATTCTTTCTTCATATGAACACTGCTAGATTTGAAACCACATTGCTTAAATTAAACACTGAGTGTGTGTGTATGTTGGGGGGG
>LOEQ01000338.1:983861-1002635 GCA_001685075.1 Bramus lutescens | reverse complement strand
GACCTCAGTAAACCTTTGAGCAAACCCTTCTCATTCCCTGACAAAGATCTGACTTCCAGTCTGCTTGAGCTCCACTATGGGGGTCTACATTCTGCATTCTCCTATGAGTGTTACCTCACAGGAAACTAAAAGAGGAAGCTTGCCTTTGATGTCCATGCTATGTTTAACACTCTTAGCTCTCAGACAAGATTTCCCACAACTACTATGTAAATGTAAACCAATGTCACCTCTGGATTAAACATAAAGGAAAATAATAGCACTGATCTGGCTTCATCCCTATCAATGTTAGAAAATTCCTTCAGTTTAGGATCAATGCCGTTGATCATGACCTCAAAGTGGGATGGACTGCATGGCATACATTTGCAGTTCCAAGTGCAGGTGATTCCAGACCTTCACATAGCAAAGGTAGATCGGACATTTAGAGCTCTGAATGACATCTGCCATGCCAGGCCCTGGCTTTAGAGCAGCCATGGAGGAGGGAGGTGAGGACTCCAAGTTGTCAGCATCAGCACCTGTCCGTAAATCACTGGGCTGTTATTGAAACCCAGCCCACCCCCTGATCTTTCCCTTAAAAAAAATGGACAAATGGAAGTAACAGTTAAAAGAAAATGTGGGTCTTGAATAGGGCACAGTTGAAACTACCCTGAAAAGGCTAATGTGCATGTAATAATGCTAGAAATCTGTCAACGAAGCTTGTGCTTCACTGTGATATACGGTTAGCTAATTTTTAGCAGTCTTCATACTGCTGAGCCTTTGGACTCCCAAGACTACCGTTCTGCTTAAAATCAGGTAAGTGCTGCAACCTCTGCAGAACACAAATACCAGATAACCCGCAACGCAATAAGCTCTCCTAAGCAAAGCTCAGGAGTCATTTGCTCTTGGTTAGGTAAACTTCACAGGCAGAGCTAAGTATAATCGGGAAACAATTTGCGAAGTAGGATACTGCAGACAAGAATGTCTACAAAGCTCTTCCCATACAATTGCTAATACCACCCATAAATAAATGTACAGCCATCATACAATGATGTCTTAGTGCAGCAGAAATGCCTGGATTCTTGTGATGTGCCAGGATCTGTGCTTGCTGGAACGGGTAAAGACCCTGGGGCCTGCACGATACTCAGCAGGGAAGGCTCGCTGAAAACCTGAGCATAACCCAGAATCCATGCGTTGGGAAATGAGAACTAACTTCAGGGAGTTGTTTTCTGACCTCCACATAAATACCATGGCATGATCCTGCCTCAAAAAAACAAAAACAAGACAAAACAAAACAAAACCCCAAACCCAGCTTTGGTCTATTGACAGTCAATTTCAGTCAGGCCAAGTCTTCTCAGGAGAGCCTGGAGTGCTGGAGAAGAGGGTGATGTCATTAACGGGGTAACATCCTCTTTGACGCTGTTGTCTAAGGTATCAAATCTGTTTAATTTGTAAATGGATATAAATCAATAACAGATTTAAAGATTGAAGAACAGTTTCGATCCCCCCTTACTTTCGTTAAAAAGTCATAATTTTATAATGATTTTAATGGTGATACTAAAAGTATTTGTTGAAGTTTTGAATGAATTATATATATGATCCTTTACTTTTCCACAAAAGAAAAGGTTTTGGTTGTTTACATTAATAAAAAAAGGAAAAAGCCTGAATCAAAATATATCTACAATGCTTTTTTTTTTTTTTTTGAAACAGTTTCTCTGTAGCTTTGGACCCTGTCCTGGAACTCACTCTGTAGACCAGGCCGGCCTTGAACTCACAGAGATCCTTCAGTCTCTGCCTCCAGAGTGCTGGCATTAAAAGTATGTGCCACTACTGCCTGGCTGGTTTTGTTTTGTTTTTGACAGAGTTTCTTTGTGTAGCCATGGCTGTCACAGCGATCTGCCCACATCTGCTGGCAAAGCATGGGGATGAAAGGTGTGAGCCACCATCGCCTAGCTACAAGCTATTCTTAAACCATATGATACACAGAAATGTGACTTTAAGCCACTCAAGCAATTTGGACAAACAACTCAACTTATTGTCCACTTCTGAACTGAGAATTAACCATCTCAGGGTTTTAGGGTGCTAATGCTCACAGCAACGATACCATCCCCTCCCTCCTCTCCAGAGGAAATAGGAGCATTGAAGTCAGTTGCTCCCGTTTCTGGCAGTCAGGATGCTTGCACTTGTTCAGTACACTGATGGAGGAAAGGGTTTTCTGGAACTTGCTCTGTAGACCAGGCTGGCCCTGAACTCAGAGACCCACCTGCCTCTGCTTCCCCAATGCTGGACTAAAAGTATGCTCAACATCCAGCCCACAGATGTAAAAAGACAGAAGAGAGCGACTGAGGAAGCCCTGCTCTGAAACCAGCCAGCAGTAGCCTGGGCATGAATACACAGGCAGTTCCTGTTGGGACAGTCAGTGTGGCCCCACATCTTTGATATTTTTAGAGCAAACACTAGATGATGGGACACATGTGGGACAGCCAGAGGTGCCTAAATGTAAGAGGCCATGTCGTATTTCACAAATAAGAATGAGATCTCAACCAGTAGTGGCAATTTAGGCTGCAATTACTTACCATCTAAGGTATCATCTGGTTTGCATCTTTAACGCCTGGGAGTAAGCTAATAAATTAGATTAGCATTTCTATGAAAAATTATTACAATATGAAAGAACATGTTCTAATGAAAATGATGACTAAAGACAACAAAGTATTAGAGTGAGAATGAAGAGAAAGAAAAAGACAGCAGAAAGCAATCCTCTGCTACAAGGGAGAAAAAGCAGCAGAAAACGATCCTTCACTACAAGGGAGAAAAAGACAGCGGAAAGCGATCCTTCACTATAAGGGAGAGCTCCACAGCCTCATGCACAGGCCATGATGGCGTAGGCACCACAAAACAACACTGCATATTAGATCACAGTCTGGCTCTCTCTTTCTCTTTCTTTCTTCCTTCCTTCCTTTCCTTTCCCCTTCCTTCCTTCATTCCTTCCTTCTTTCTTTCCTTTTCTTTTTGAGACAGGGTTTTCTGGAACTCGCTCTGTAGACCAGGCTGGCCCTGAACTCAGAGACCCGCCTGCCTCTGCTTCCCCAGTGCTAGACTAAAGGTACGCCCACCATCCAGCCCACAGTCCTCTTATATTTCTGTAGCACTCTTCATGCACACATCCCAGAGTGTTTTACAATCGTTAGGAGTTAAAATTGAAACCAAAGCACATAAAATTCCTAATAGAACTGTTTTAAAACTGCTAAAGAGAACAAATAGCTTTTAAGTATAAATTTAAAGTCCCAGCAGCCAGCGTGTTCCTTGTCTCTATTGGCAGCGAGCTGCAGAGCCAGGCTGCTGCTCCTGTTATGTTAAAGGCTTGCTGTTTCTTTATACTCAGAGTATATTATAATCAGGCGGTTTCCCAGGAAAGAGGCAGAAACCAGTTTGTGTATCTGTTTCATTATTCTGAACCAGAGGAGTTTGTTAGGGGTCCAAATCTGGCACTGAACTAAAGTGCATTTAACAAGCAAATCCGGATAAAGACCAACTTGAAATTTCAGTACCGAGAAGGAAAATGCTCAAGAACTGTCTCGAACTAGTTCTGTTTAACAAGGAAATTAGCTTGATTAGCACGATTTGGTTGTCAGTCTTTTCTTTTAACAATTAGAAAGTAGTGTTTAATAGCCATTCTCTTAGACTAGGTCTTTTCTTAATCCTTCCAAAGCTTAAGAAGGCAAGGAGCCATGTTCTCATGATGTGGTTTTTCTCCTGTGTTAAGTGATTCTGAGGTCAAATGCAACCTATTCATAGGTTAAAAAAAATGTTAGGTGAAAATGAAGTATCTACACATTATTACACACATGAAATTGGCATGGCTTGAATTCTTCATACTTCACTGTTGTGAAGATAGAGCCAATGAGATATTTGACATCAATTCTTTTTTTTATGTTTTTTTTTTTAAATATGGAACGCTTCACAAATTTGCGTGTCATCCTTGCGCAGGGGCCATGCTAATCTTCGCTGTATCATTCCAATTTTAGTATATGTGCTGCCGAAGCGAGCACGACATCAATTCTTTTATGTTAGACTGTTGCTTTGTTAAGGTTAGCTTTTAGGACTAATTTATTTGAAGGTTGGAGAAAACTAACCAAGCTACTATAAAATTCTACCTATCTAAATCATCCAAGAATAAGCCTTATTTAAAAAAAAAAGACATTGAAATTTGGGGGATGTTTTCTTGTAGTTTAGACACACTGCAATATTGCTAAATGGAAAAAGTGATGCCCTGACTGGTTTAATTGGACAAAAAGTTAAATTATGAAAAGTTGTGCCAATTCACATAACTACCTACGGAGGGCTAACTTGTCAATTACATAATGCAGCCTACCACTGACAATGGTGGTTACCAATTAACAATCAAATAACAGCTTATTAATTTATCAAGTAGTTCAGCATCTGATAAAGCAAATACTAATAGCAAATATTAATAGGCAGATTCCCCTCTGTGAGTTCGAGGCCAGCGTGTTCTCATAGTGAGTGTCAGGATGACATAGGGAAACCCTGTCCCCAAAAAATAAAACTAAATAAATAAACAAACAAACAAACAAATGGCAGATTCCAAGGTTACTAGGATTGAGGGAACCTTTGGAACTCTAAAAAGAAGAGAAAGTTGTCCAGGGAGCTGCCCTCAAAGGAACATGGTGCTCAGCCACAGATGCAACTGCAACATCTGCAGCAGGAGGGGTAAGGACATCAAGCAGAAAACTATTATTCTTCAGGGTAACTGCCCTTACATTCTTGTCCATCATGGAGGACCCAACTGGTGACGAAAGGCTTGCATTCTGAAACAAATCTGAGCAATGTAACTGCCTACTAGACCCAAGAAAAACGCAAACCTTTAACCGTGGGCTTCAAATCAAAAGGCCATCATGGGCTCAACCTCACTTACTGACCCTGCAGATGTGAAGAGCTAAAGGGCCGTGGCCAGAGCTGAAGACTGTATACTCAGAATTCTGGATCCTCCCAGATACAGTCTTATCCAGCAGATACCCCCGCCCCCACCCCTTATGACTTAAACCACTCCCCATGCCCTAAAACAGTCAACACACAAAAACCCATGTGGGAGAAGATTCTCCCCAGCTGGAATAAAGGCAGTGGATCCCTTCAAGTCCTTACCAGAACTCCAAGAAAGAGTGTTGTGAACACGTGGAACTACCTTTATCTGTGTATGTGACCAAAAAGACCCCAGGTTTACCTCCTGGGCTCTGATTTGGAAATTATTGTTGCCATGGGTACCCATCCAAACAGTCTGTGCCCGAGGTTCCTCACCTAAACACGGGGCTAGAATTCTCTGCTACTGAGAGAAAGAGCCACACTAGGTACATCAAAAGCACCACAGAGTTAACTATTCATGACTTTTTCAGCTACTGAGAAGGATGCCTGATACACCGGCAGCCTGTCAATATGTTTTAAAAGTTTAATATATATTTTGGAATGAACAAATGTATTAATATGTGAATATATTTCATAATGTTATGTGAAATGTGATATATGAATACTGATGATATCCTCAGGAAATATGACTATTAATATTTTAAAAGTTAAGAAAGATGTCATTTTAGTTCATATAAATACAAAAAACAAAGTACAGGGTTTTTATTTTCTTTTCAGAAAAACCCGCTGTATTTACACATTAGATCTGAACACTAGATTCAGTGTTATCTACTGATGGAACACCAAGTGAGTTGTTTATCAAAGGCCTGTGGAGATTCTCACCAGCCTACTCACAGGCTAAATGTCATGAGGAAAAGACAGCATTTTACTATCCATTTTGCAAGCAACTAATAATAATAATAATAATAATAATAATAATTTTAAAATCCAAGATTTCTTGACAGATGCAGTCAGGAGGAGAGCTGGGAAATTTTTCTGTCGTGTGGTTTACTAGAAGGGGTATTTAAGCCTGTTTCTGTGTCTTTGGGAACTGAAAATAAAAATGGCAATTCTCATTCACTTTACAAAGACATGGCTAGGAGTTATCTTTTCTCCAGGTAAAAATGAAACAGAAAGCAATCCCAAGGCCTGAAATACTGGGATGTGTGCAGATGTGATGGAGGAGGAGAGGCTTAAATACTCCACGAAGCAGGCCAAGATCAAATCAGGGCCATCTGACCTCAGCATCTCTAGAAAGAAACATTAATTAGGCAGAAATAAAAATTGACTTTTTACTTATGGTACCTTTAACAAAATAATTTGTCCTTGTAGCAATGTATATACTCATCTAATGTTTGATTGGATTCAGTATCTAAAACTCTAAGGAAAACAAGCAACCAATTTAATGTTTTATTGTAAATCAAAATATTTACTTTTATAACTCCCAATTTACATCCTAAATCCATAACCCTTGAAAGTTTCATGACAACAGGCTTTTCTGTTCCAGAATCAGACTGTTTTCTTCTATGTGGTTGCCATTCAGAATGCAACAGCCGACCTATCTAACCACAGCCACTGAAAAATGCAAAGGCAACAACAAAGCATCCAATCTCAGATCTATAATGAGCTAAGCATTTTAACATCCTAGAACATTTTACAAAAATAAACAAGCACGTGATACAGAGAACTTAATAAACACATGTCACTCTGCGTCGGAAGATTTATGGTAGGAAAGAACTAACAGACAGAAAGGCATGAACTGTAAATCAAGCCACATACAACTTACAGAATCCCTCTGCAGCTGGAGAAACCCTTAGAAATATTAGCAGAGTAAACACTGTTGTATCAAAACCTAAGCACCCATTGTAAAAAATCATCACCCATTTTTAAACATACCATTGGACAAGGACACGGATAGAGCAAATCAGGACACAGATCAGTCATTAACCAGCACCTTGAGTTTAATCTATAGGAGCACCAGCTCCCACACTGTCAAAGGAGAAGCCAAGGATTCTAAGATCCCAGGATCAACTGGACATTTGCTTAGCTTCTAGTATCAGCCGATCCTCCTGGGAGTGCCTGAGTCAGGGCTTGCTCCCCAGGCAAGTTCTAGTAAGACCTAATCCTGATCCCTCACACCCCCTCTCTTCCAGCAATAGATTTTCAACCTAACATGTTATTTAGGGATCCTGTATCCATTCTTGTTACTGGAATATTTTAACATATTAAAACAAAACCCTTCACTATTTAACAAAACTTTTTAACATATTTAACAAAACCCTTAAAGTCCATAGTGACATATTCCTCTTAAACAATGCACTAAATGTTCTCATGAAAATGAATCAGAAATTGCATGGAGAAGTAGGGTGACAGCACCTCTGGGCATCAGGCTGCTTTTTATACATGAACAGTATTTATTTGCTAGACATTTTTCAGCACAGTTTTTCTATCACCAATCTCAAATACAAAAGGAAGAGCAGTTTTGACAAGCTCAGTATATATTTTGGGTGCAGGTGTTAGGAAGTCTTTATCACTCATCTTTCCTACCTTCACCATGAAACCAAAAGGGAAGGAGCTACTCATGCAAACATTCTGAGTATCAGAATCATGGGCTCATGCTAGAGAAACCAAAGACGATGTTGCAGTGTACTAAAAACTTCATTTAGAGTTCAGTCTTTTCAAACACTAATTTTCAGTATCTGTTACTTCTGCTAACATGTGCATGATTACTTCCAATGATATTTTTAGAAAGGGAAGATTGCCACTATAGCTTAGGTTGCAATTTCAGCCGAGGTCAGTCACTTAGCTATGGTGATGGGGTCCTCTTCTGAAGACCTCGCTATAGAAATTCACCAGTATGGAGCACATCTTTTATCCCAGAACTCAGAAGGCAGAGACAAGCAGATCTCTGTGAGTTCAAGGCTAGCCTGGTCTACAGGAGTTGCAGGGTGGCCAGGGTTATAAACAGACACCCTGTATCAAAAAAAGACAAAATAAATAAATAAGAAAGAGAGAGAGAAAAAAAAGAAATCCACCAGTATACAGCTTCAAGACTAAGCCTCGAATTTCCTTTTATCATTCTGCTTACTGTGATAACTGCCTATGCTCAATTCATTTCTCACAGTGGCGTTAAGCAAATCCATAATTCATGTATAAGGTACAAGAGGCGGAGTTCACTGGTTAAATGTGACTGTACAATAAATACTTGCACCAGATCCTCGTCCCCAGCTCATAGAGGAGACCTTTAGTCTTTTCTTGAGCTGACTTCCAAAATCAGAGGGACACTGGGTCACAGGCAGATACAGGATACTGCTACATGGGGTATTCAGAAATCTAAGCAAAAACAACAACAACAACAAAATGGTTCATTCTAGGTCACTCTTACAATTTTCAAATGCTAAGAACCAAGCAGTACGTCCTCTGGATTGTCTTCATAGCCCAGTCCCAGAAGTCAGTCGCTCTGCTTCCTTATGCCACCAGGCTGATTTAACTGCTGCAAATTCACTTAGAGCACTTTTAGTTTCTGGTTATAATTCCGCATCCTCTCTATTCCAAGGATGATAACAAAAAGATATAGTTGCTGATGGGATAAATGAACTGACCTTTTAAAAAGTTTGCTCTCAAATACAAGAAAACGAACATTTAGTAAGAGAGAACAGGTGATCTGTGGCTACAGCTTAATCTAGAATTGCTCCTTTCCTAAATCGCTAACATCAAGGCAGAGCTGGAGGCCTCTAATGGAGCAGGGCTGAATGCGTGGGCTTCCCCTAAGGTACCCAGGAATCCTCAGGCACCCTGCGCTACAAATACCTACTACTCAGTGTCATAAAAAACAAGCTCTGAGACCAGCCTCACTCCAGAAACGTTCATGAGATCAACACAAGTTCAGATGACTGGCAGACTAATATTCATAATTACATCTTCAATTAGAATTAAAAGAAACTTTAAGCAAGCACCCCAACTAATACTATACCATAAGATGACTTTAACAACGTGAGGGTGCTGCACCCTACTCTGTGGTGACATAAGCCAAGTCTGAACACAAAGGATGTTGGGTTTCAAACTTGGCAAACCTAGAGTCTTAGCTGTCCTCTACCAAAATCCATGCCAGAAAATGAAATGCAACAATAATAAATCTGTCTCATTTCAAAATTCCCTAATGGTAAAACAAGCATCTCAAGAAAAAAAGAAGATGTCCATTTTTAAAAAGTGAACTAATTCTTCAAAATTGGTTATAAACTCCTAATGGCAATAACTATGAACCTTTTGTTCCAGGCAAAAAATTTCTTATATTTATAATTAACATACACACATAATTTACAATTATTTCAGCAAACACTTTCTCATTTTATAATAGAGCAAACACCATGATTTTATGTAGCCAGCATGCTGAAGTTATGCACAGTAACACTGACACTATCATCCATGAACCAAACAAAGCTGAGAAGGTCTTACCACTGCACATCTGCCTTAGAGAGGGTTCGGAGTACTCAGCAGTGGACCTAAGAATGAGCTGGCAGGACTGGTTTGTTGTTGTTGTTGTTTTTGATACAAACCCCGACCCTCAGCCCCAAGGGAGAAAGGGCATTAAAAACTCTGTTCAGAATGAATAAGGCAGGTTTGCAAAGGTTACCAGTGGTCAAATCACTAAGCACTGTTAGCAAATTCTTGCTTCAGATACCAGTTGCTTGAAACCAGGGATCCCAACAGACCTCGAGTGGTAGCTGCCCATGATGTCTTATTATTATGACATGCTATGTGAGTACCTGTGAAAGGGGGCACTCCTTGGCCAACGAACTCTGATTCATATCTTTCAGTAAGTCCTTCAGAGCATTCCTTACTGTGGTGTGCGACCACTGTTCAGGAGGCAAGTCTTCTAGTTTGGGGCAACTATTTGAGACATAGATTAGAAAGGGGATTATTACAGGATTGCATCCTGCTGCAGAACATTCCTTTAAGACAGACAGATTTCATTTTGCGAATCAAACAGATGCATCTGGAGATTGCTCTCGGTCTCCTGATTGTTCCGATTAGTTAATTACTTTATACAACACATCTGCTGTATCGATGCATGAATTATACATCAGCTGCCTGTGGTGGCTATTTTTTCATGTTACTTCTACCTTCCTGCTCTGATGCGCTTGGGAAGACAATTTAAGGTGTACTGCTTTCTTGTGAGCCACCAGGAAAAGCATTAACGTATTAACTGATTTCCTCCCACTACTCTCTTCACACGAATTAAAATGGCAAAAATACACATATAAGTAAATAAGATCATGGCAAAGCGAATAAGGCATTCTTTCACAAAATGTACACAGATGGCACTGTTCATGATATGCAAAAATATTTTTTTCTTAAGTAAACTTTATGTAAAATGCCTTCTTGTAATGCATCATTTAATTGACTAAAAGTAAAAAGTCTTATCTTTTGAACGCATGCAAAAATGCAGAAATTTCAAGAGAGGGAGATGATTTCAAAGTCATACATTGAAGCTGGAGAAAATAACAGAAGGGGTAAAGGTACCAAATTAATCTGGATTAGCGTGTCTCAAACCCCCGAGTAAACAGAAACTGCAAGCTGGCTAGAGAAGCTTTATGTCCACACAGGCAGGCAGAGAATTCCCTTAGAACTGCTGCTGGACTCACCTGTGTAACTGGATTTTGAGTGTGACCACATGATACACATCTTGAAGCATATCCGCTACCGTAGCATCAGGGGCATCTGTCACATATGACAGTGGAACTGGGTTCCACTTCCCAACCTGGATGAGCCCTAGTCCAGATAAAGAGAGGACATGCTTAGTGCTGGCTCTCAGACCCAGAGAAAGGTTGCTGTGCTCTTCTGCACTGCCACCCCCACAAGCAATATTGTTATTTCTGTTTGAATGATTCCCTTTCCCTCAAAAAGGCAGGTCAATGAAGATATCCGCAGCATAGCTTTCCAAATTGTGAAATTATGTAAATGACTATAGGGGTTGTTTATTATTTTGGAAATAAATACCCATCAATTAAACCTATGCATCAGGCCACATTGTCCTAACTTACAGGAAGTTCTAATAAGACATAGCTGAACCGGTTTTAAATGGCTTTATGATTTAGATAAGATTCCCTATTGCAGTGGGAATCAACATTGAAAAATACTTTACAGCCCATAAAACCATCAGAAACAGAATAAAAGAAACAGAACTAGATATTCAGTCATAAATGCAAATTGACTCTCAACAGTCCATCTGCTCAAATACGCTCCTCACTTCCTTGTGGGTCCTCAGTGGAGCAGATTATTAAGGTCAATAAGCATACTAATGATTCAGCTGAAGTAATGTTAAAAAAAAATTTACCTCAACATTCCACATGAGCAAAATGTGTGTTAACTAAACCAAACTGAATTAAGCTAATTTTTAAAGCCACAGTCTATAAGGAACCAACATAAAGCATAGGCTGCAGCTCTCTGAATAAAATGTTCTCTGCTTTGTCTGAGAGGCAAACAGGAGCACCAGCAACTTCCCAGCCCCAGGAGTGCACCATTTACCTTTGGCCTGGGCAGCAGAGCTGTGTGAATAGCCTAGAGACAGCAACGCCATCTCTATCAGCTGGTTGAAAAGCATATCCTTTCTCACCAACACAAACTCCGCGTGCTCCTCCTTGCAATCATACTCAATGGCGTTTTCATAATGTTCCACCACACAGAAAACTGGGAGCATGGTTCCTATCAAAAAGACAGTGAAAAAGACAGAAACCCGACAATCTTCAGAAATAGTCTGGAAGGAGGACATCTAAGCTCTGAAAACAAATCATTTGCACAGGGAGAGAAACAACAGAGTTCCCCAGGCAGACTGGGGAGAGACACGGGCACACAGACAAACACGCAGTTGCTCACTGTTTAAAAGTTGTAAAGGAAATGCTTCCACTTCCTTCACTTGAACTTGGTCCTATGGTAGTGCAGGCTCGCCTCTCGTTGTAATGGTTTATCTCCAAAGCAGTGAATGCACAACTGCGTCTCTGAGCAAACAATAATGCTGCCAAGAGACAACTGAGTGTCCGGTCTAATCTGCTGCAAGGGCCTTACAGCCCTCGTCTTCAGAGGGCCCACCTTCCTACTCTATACACGCTTCTGCCAATAACAGCTTTCACTAGCTTGTGTCCAAATTATCTGACCATACAATCATTTCTCTGCCCTTTTCAGTATTTCCTCTAACTAGTTCCATAAAAGGAACACAAACCCTGACCAAATCAATCCTCATAGACACTGTTTCAAGGCACATAAAGTAGAAAACTTACACTTCTGTAACCACCTATCCCATCTACCTGAGGAAAAAGACATGACAGCAGCTTAAGTCTTAAACACTGACAATGTCTGCCCCAGGAAATAGGATAAAGATGGCAGAGAGGGAGAGCAAAGCTGGCCTTCTTGAGAGGCATGAGCAGCAGACACTGATGGTCTAGTGTGTCTGCTGCCTTCCTTCCATCCAGTGCAGCAACTCAGTGGCCCAGGCCACACCACTGTTGGAAAGAGGCTTGGTCTACAAGCTGGAAGCCATCTGCGGTGGCACTCAAGGTATTAGTGCAGTGCACTGTCAGATTTCCAACAGTTCCAGAAAAGGGTTAAAAACAGATGCATCTGAACAGTATTGTGGCACAGTGCCAGGAGGGCATCATCTTTAGCATAAATGATGACAAGGGTTACTTTAACAGGGCACCCAGGACCCCCATTAGTTCTACAGTAACCTTGCCTATATAGGCTCCATAGCCTGGACTCAGGGACTCACAGACCCCTAACTTCTGAAGGTTTCAGTGCCTATCAACCGCTGCTGAGAACCAGCATTTCCCACTGCGAGAGAGACCCTTTACAAATTCTCTACTTGCTTGTTCCTGCTGAACAAAAGCCGGCCATAAAACAGCTACATCTTCCCACATGTGTGTCTTCACCAAAGCTCTGTGAACTGTTCGCAAGAGATTCCAGCTCTGACAATTAAACCCCTTTAGGTTTACCCAGAAAAGCTCGCAAACTCATTCGGAAGTACCAGCAGGCTAGGCATGAAAAACAAGCCGTAGAGCTTGCCAATATTCTTGTCATTCATTCAGCTGTTTTATACCAGAGAGAGAATCCGTCAGGGATCAGAAGAGAACTTGGGGAGACCGCAGCAAAAATAGCAATATGCAAACTGGTGATTTCTTCCTTGGCTTGAAGGTATTTTGGCAAAATCTCTCAAACAAATAAAAACACCCAAGCCCCTTTTTTTTAGTGCTTTCTCAGCTTAGCCACAATTTTTATCTAGCACCTGTCAAACAGAAACCATGCACATAAAAAATAAGATTTAAAGAAAAAAAAACTACCGAAAGGCTTAGAATTTTTTGCTTTTTGTATTAAGCACAGAACCTTCCACAATTAAACTATATTTTTAAGATATGGAATTTTGATTGTAATACATTTTTTAAAGCATTTGAACATGAATGAGATGACCATGCTCTGATTCCTTCTCTCTGTCACTGCTATCTATTGGGTTAGCAAGCCAAAAACATGCATATTGGTTTCTCTCTCATGGAATCAAACAGAGGTGTCGAACAGGGAGTAGCTTCTCAGACCTCAGCTCTATGAAATAACTGAAACCTTTTCAAACCACTGAAACAGCCTGGGTTGACTCTGTGTTTTACTGATCAAATTTAAAGGTGCCTTATAGATAATAAAGGTGGCTACAGACACGGTAGCAACAGGATCATCTAATTACAAACCCGGTGCTAGATTGTCTCGAGAACTGTCACGGTTGCCCTCCTCTTAAAGGGAGTAATATTAAACAGGAGCCTTCGCTGGGCTGTCTGATTATTCAAGCTGGTGTTTGGCCAGACTTCCAACTACAGCAACTTCCTAGCCCTCCAGCATTAGAAAGGGAGAGTACTGGTCACTGCTGAAAGTTAAAAATACCACATGATTTAAACCTGAAGGCAGTCTTAGAGGCTTTTGCTGGAGGTTTATGAGCCTGTGTAAACAGCACGGCTGCCATAAGGAGCAGTGGAGTCTGTAGAATCCTTGTCTAAAACTGTCCTGGCATTAAAGTTTGCTGTGCAAATATCACATAATACCAGAGACAGCTGAAATCTCCTATTTAGGAATTTATGGAACTTATGTGTTTGCAGGCGTCAGAAAGTCTTTTTTATAGAGCCTCCACGCTACACAGTACATTATTAATGCACTCTGTTTGAAAAGCCATAATAAATTATATTTTTAATGCTCTTACCCTGGCTTAAAGATGCATACATTCTTGGCAAACAATCAATAAATAGGGTAATAACGAGTAGAGGCCAAAGAATTTGCTGAGGTGCTGTTTTTCCATTTTTAATAGATAAAGATCTAACAATACGGACTGCTGTGTCTGTTTATTTCAGGATCAATATATTCTTTGTTTTCACCAAACCAAGGAAAAAAATAAATGATTGTATGGTAAATGTTATGCATCAAACACAATGAAATTCCTCAGCCCCCTAACTTTCTCTACTTAATATTAGGGGTTGGTAAAGATGGCATTTTTATTCTTTGCTCAGAAACGTACAAAAATATCTGACTCCTATGTATTATTCAATGAAAAAATATAGATAGCCCACAGAGGAACTGCCCTGTCGGGACAACAGAGGCAAAGTTGTTAAAACTCCATCAATTTCATCTTGGTAGAAAATCACTTCTTTATTTTTCCCTTTAGAAACTTGCCCAAATTTTCCTTTCCTTTACCAAAACTTCTCAAGTATAGCAGAAATTAACTAGAATCAGCAAGTTTTTCCACTGTTAAATAATTACTTTGCTCTTCAGAAAATAAGCCACAATAAATTACATCACAAATCTTTGATCTCATGTCAGATCCATGTCCTGAAATCCCCTCACAGTATCTCAGGAAAAAACCTGGGTGATTCTCAAGCAAACTCAGAATTTTACTCTCCATCAGGGTTAAGTTCAAGGAGAAGCCACCTGCACATCTGTAACTGCAGTACTATCCACATCTGTAAGGAAGACTGCAGAAAGAGTCCCAGACCTTCAGCCATGGGTAGGAAGAAGCACCACTCAAAGACAGCACTCACGCTTTCAAAACATGATTGACACTACAGTCCAGGATGTCACTTAATTTCAGATCAGAAAGATTTGTAGAAAAAGAATATACACAGCATGTTCCAGCCCTACACCTGCACACAGGGTGGCCTTGGGCAGACACCAAACAGCTTTCCAGGATTTGGCTGGCAAGTATTTACCTTTTCTAAGGTTGGTTTTCATCAGATGGCCCGAGTGTTTCAAAGGCACTCCCTGCATCTTTGCACCTGTGCTCCCAAGCCTTCCTCTTCCTAGTGGGCTCCCGTTCTGCTCCAGGCGGGCAATCTTGGCTGGTGGACCCTTCGGATCGCTCACATTGTTAGACATTTCTGAATGCTCTTTCCCCTGAGTTGCCTCGTTCAAATGATCCATACTCAGTCACTGTCTTACAGATCACCTGGCAGAACTGGAAAAGAAGACGTTATCAGTGGGTGGAGGGCTGTAGTTATGCCTGCCCCATACGCGTCTCATCCCTAGACATTTCCCTCCATAAACACATTTGTGCAATATGTAATGATCTACAAGGTTATGCTTCTATCTAAATCAACAGAATATTGTGGAATCTGTACCAATGTACGTAAATAAAACAGTAATTCCTCAGCTAAAACTATGAGAAAAATGGGCTTACTTTCAGAACAAGAATAGCATAAGGTAAAAAGAAAATAAAATTATACCCATGTACTCTCAATTTTGAAAAAAATTAAAAATTCATGACAGGCTATGACTATAATCCTTCTAATGGAGGATGGAAGGATTACAGTGTGAAGCGCCAAGCTTCCTAGGAGCTTACACTCTAACGTGCATTGCCATCTATGCAACAAACGAGAACCTCAGCAGAACACCACAAACACCCAATGCCACTTGCTTTATGAGCTAAAGCAGCGAGAAGTTTTCTGCTCCCTAAGTTTCAAGAGTTTTGTGCTGTTAAAGCTCTCAAGCCACTGGGCAAACAAATGACTGGATCATTTAACCTCTAAGCACACAGGAAGGAGTGGAGTGCTCCTTGAAATGTCCCATGTCTTTTAGCAGCACAACTTGTCTTCTGGAGTTAATATTTAGGTGTCCATTGCTAACAGGGTGCTGTTAAATTAAATAGCAAAAACCCTGAAAATATTTTGTGATATACATAAAAAGTGGATGTGTGAAGCTCTCTTTAAAAAATAACCCTAACAATATTGACCAAATACAATCTCCAGTATTAAAAAATAATCAGGATGCAAGGAAGGTAGTACCATCATAATTTCAGAAAAATGTCAATTTTTAGTTTTATTAAGTATTAGACTTCAATTTTGAATACTGCTTATAATAAAGCAACTGGTACAATATACCAAAGTTACTTCTAAATTATATTTTTAAATAGAGGTGGTTAAACAAAATAGGTAAGCAGAATTATGCTATGAATTTTCATT
Source organism: Bramus lutescens (assembly GCA_001685075.1). Taxonomy (NCBI): domain Eukaryota; kingdom Metazoa; phylum Chordata; class Mammalia; order Rodentia; family Cricetidae; genus Bramus; species Bramus lutescens. The sequence goes on along the minus strand of LOEQ01000338.1, from coordinate 986,265 downwards.
AGCCTTGAAGTACTAGGGATATTTAGGAAAGCCAGGGAGAATCTGACAGCATTTTTTCCAGCTGTCTAGTATTTTGAAATATTTTATATACTTTAGAAATAATTATTATACTCAAAACTATTTGGACCTGGATCAGCTGAGATATAGTTTGTATTAGCATGACTTTTTGATAAGTAGTTTTCTCTTATTAGGTTTACCCTACTTCATCCTATAGAATCAAGAAATGGCGACAGGCATGTGATGGGGGCTTTAAGCAACCTTAAGAATGACAAACCAAGATCTACAAAGTTTGAGATACAATGACAGTTATTTATCTTTATCCTCCAGGGTGGCACACTGAGCGCTAAAGGTTCACACTCTTGACCAAGGTCCCATCTACTTTTGGCTATGAGGTTCGTTAACAATAAATGCATCCTTTTGAACCACTTTTTAGCAAGCTCACCCTTTTCCGTTCTCTTAAACAGCAGTCTAAAGCCAGAATTAGAATGATGATTATTAAGTTGTTCAAAACACTCTTTATGTTTATCTGGACCACAGTGCAAGGCTGATTTCTCTGAAACTGATTGCCTTACCCTAAAGCAGAAGATGAATTTTAAACTATGAATTGAACAGAAAAAAATTTAACTCTTGTGGAAATTTGTGAGAAAAAAAGTGGGAGGGGAATTCACAACAGCATCAAAGTTAATACAGAGCGCATTCGGTGGTCATGAGGTGAGCAGCACCAGCTGAACGGACTGCAATTCAGAGTCCTGACAGCCAAAATATCACATAGGTCATAACATTGTTTTCTGAAGAGACACCTAAAGAAAGCATCTACTAGACACCAAGTCAATTCTTTAAAAGGTTTGCATTATAAAGCAAAATTACATGCACATAAAACACCCAATTTAATACTCCTTTAAACTCTATGCCAAGGCGAAAGTTCGTCAAATCTGAGGCTGGACATGAATCCAACCACCGCCAACAGGCCTGCCTGGACTGACAGCACTGGGACTAACTGTGCTGGCAACCAACGCCCATCTCAAGAGTTTGAGTTATATATTTTAGAAACCATTTTAGAGCAATGTATAGATGGCACACAGAAAGAGGCTACTTTCCGCAAGTCCCATTTCCCTGTCCATAAACTAAGACCACAGAGGATCCTTCCTGAACAAGCTGATGAACCCCATCTCAGGAATTATTTCCTTTAAAAAGCAGGAAATAAAATCACGAAATTCTGATTTCAAAAAAGTATATATATATTGTCCTTTTTTTTGCATCGTGGGATCTCTTTTCAAAGAGTTCCTCTTAGGGTCGTTTTCTTCCAGGCAGAACCCCAGAAGCACATTTTAAGAACCCGTGCCCTTATCCATTCCATATGGCCGGCCCGATCCAGGCCAAGCTTTCGCTGTGACCTTTTAAAGAGACAAAGAAACAAACTACTATCTAGCAACAGCAAAGCTGCAGTTTTACTGAGTGAAATTAGCAAAACCGACCTGAAACTCACCACTTCAAAACTTGACAGCATATAAATAACAAAACAAAGATTTCCTTTGCAGCCCGGGTTCTTGAGGTGAAGTTCAAGACTGGTGTTTCCTATGTCCCTTTTTATTATTATTATTATTTACAAAAAAAAAAGGCAGTAGACCTGAAGGCGACTTCCCCTGAAATTGTATTATTTTTCTCTTCACTTACCCCCGCCCCGCTAAGCGGGGGAAGGGCAAAAGTAAACAGCTAGGAGAGTANGGGGGGTGTAAAAAAAGTCACAATTCGAAAAACAGTATAGCTAGCTGGTAAAATGTCTAACCTCAGAGAACGGGGTTTGGAAGGGGAGGAGGGGAGAGTGGGAAGTAGGGAGGAGGGAGAAGGTAAAATTGATCTGACAAGTGATTCGTTGGGGGTGGGGGGAGTCGTAAAAACAAAGCGGAACCCGTTAGGAGCTGTACACTGGTGGTACTGGGGAGGAAAAAAAATCACTGCGGACAAGGACCCCAGAAAGGGTGGTGAGGGGGGGAAGGGACCCTTGCCCCCTCCTCCTTCTGAGCTCCTGGGAAAGCGTGTAAAGTCGGCTTGGTGTCACCCTGCCAGGCTCGTCCGAGACCCCAGAGCGCCAGGGAAAGGCCACCTCGCTTTCTTCCCAGCCGCCCCCTCCCCCTCCTCCACAATCGCGACTACGATTAACAAACCTTAAACTTTTTCCCCACCGCCTCGCACCCCCACCGAGGGTATCTAGCAGGGGCCTGAGAGGGTGAGGGGCAGAGGGTCGCGCCAAGAGCCCTGGGAAGGCACTAGAAGGCCACTTGGGAGGCCGGCGTCGCCGACAACAGCCCCGGGGACCCTCTCCCTGCCCATGGACGCGGGGACCCGGAACGCCCGGGAGCACCAACGGGGAGGGAGGAGCAGGGGGGAGGGGGAGATTCGAGGG
>LOEQ01000338.1:965682-983166 GCA_001685075.1 Bramus lutescens | reverse complement strand
GGCTGGAGTGCCTGGGTGGTAGGGCAGTAAAGGCGAAGAGCCTGGGGACGCTCTCCCTAGTACTTGTTCTCAGAGGAATGTGGTCTCTAAACTGCCAAGAGTGACATTCACTAACGACTGAGTAAGGGCTCTGCGAACAAGTAAGAGTCACAGATAGTCAGATACTTTGGAAACACGCGGCCCGTAGTGCTGGAGTTAAGCTAAATTTGGGTCACTGGAAACACACCTGACTTGCTTTTACAAAGGAAAAGATATCATCATTCTTAAAATACTTCCCATCGGGCGAATACAGGAAAGTTTGGATTGGTGAATGCATCTGTTGTAGCAATAAATACTTTTGTGATCAGGAGAAAGTAAATACAGTCCACATAAAAATGAACATCGTAACATCTTACGCAAAATGCATTACTTAATCACTAAGGTAGTTCCACCCGAAAGCAGTGCATCAAGCAAGAGCCAATGCTACACTTTTAAGAACCTATTTTGAAGAATGCAGTGGTAGGGGAAAGATGTAGGACTGAAAAACTGTGCGAGACAGTTTTTAAAAAGCAACAAGTTAGGGCTTCCGCAGAGATAAGGACGAGATATGCAAATGAAACTCTTTAAAGCGACCAATACACTCTAAGGCACACTGTTTACACTAGAAATCTAAAAAAAGCAGAAGGTAGAGGAGGTCGTGGCCTCCTGAGGAAGGACGGGTTTAGGAGAAGGACGAAGAAAATAGATTGCCCCTAGAGCACCCGCCTAGGTTTCACCCACAAACCGGAAAGGTTAGTCAAAATCGAGGAAGGCAACTGAATCTTGGCACCAAAGCCTTGAGCCAAAAAAGAACATGTGATAGTGAGACAGAACCAGACCGTCCAAAGCAGGGGAGAAGTTTAAACAGCCTTCACCACAGTGGCTCACACTACCATTTTTTAAAAGTTGAAATGTGTGGGAAAAGTGGAGGCTATTTACAGTATAATAATCAATAAGGAAAATACGAATACAGCCAAACATAGCATTTGTGTGGGAGTCTGTATTGTGACTGGAGGCTAAACTTGTTTTGAAAGATATTTGATATTTAAAAGAACAAACATGATTATCATGATAAGAACAATGATGTTTTTCAGTAGGATGCATTAAAATTTTAGTCTCCAATGTGGGATATCTGAATAGCCCTTCAATTGGTAATGCCTGACGTGTTTCCTTGAAACCTGACCTTTCTTAGTAAGTACAGTGTGTTCTAGTGTCATGCTGGATGAATTAACAAACAATAATAGAAAAGAGAGAAATTATACTGGCCTACAAAGGCAACAATATGTCACTTGCTCCTGCAACTCTACTTCAGTGGAATTCTTAGGAAAAGACAGAAGGAACAGATGAGCTAACTGCTGATCAGAATGAACTTTGTGCTGGGAGACAAGAGCACTAAAGACAAAAGGGTTTCCTAAGATGCCATATTACAACACGGGAATGAAAATACTGTAAAATGTTTCTCTGATAATTTTACACGAATAAATATGACAAAATGCCTGATTGCCTCAGCCTCATGATGACCTGATCAATGCTAATGTATCCTGGGAAATTTTAATCTGAACAGCACCTTTTATTCAGGAATTACTATCTATTCATAAACACAAAATAAAAGAGTATATAATAAAGATTGATATGTCCTTGGGAAAATGATAGAATAGATCAGCATAATGGCATCAAATAATGACTTTGTTATAAACAGTAACAATATAGTAAAATCATCAATCAGTTAGTCACACACATTTCCCTATTTATCCCAGTTCTTTATCCCATTCTTTATGTTTTTAAAGGCAGAATGGGTAAAATGGCACACAGCTGATACCTAGTGGTATGCCACAGTGATGGGCTTTATTACTACATATGTTCATGCATGTGTATATGCGTGTGATCTTCCTCTTTAATACACTTACTATAGCCACTAAGTATTGGCCAGTAAACTCGATCAAAATAGTAAGAAAAAAGAAAGATAATTATATTACCTTCCAAGATCTATGTGAGCATAATGTTGCGGGCTGAGGGAACATTACCTGACTCTACAGGGACATCCTATCTTTAGCCATTAAGATGCAACGAAGTATTGAAAAAAGTTAAAAGAAAATAAAATTTATAGATCTTGCTATCAAACTGAAGAATTTCTGCAGCCTCAGCCCTGTAGCACCAGTGCATGGATGCAGTCAAAACAGAGTGCATCAGTCTTCTCTCGTGTGAAAAGGGCGTGGAAACTGGCTACAGCACGGAAATGAGCATGGAATACTGTAACAAACACACAAGACTGCTAAAAACTTAAAGGACTGCTGCATGTTTCAGATGTTAGCCAAAGGCATTAAAACACATTTAGAGTTCTGAATAGCATCTAAGCAGAGAAAACAGAACAAGACCGCTCTCAGATACTGCAGCAGCTTCTCTGGTGACTGTTGGTAACACAGACTCGCCAGCAGAACGCTTTCGATGGATGTGGTTTGGTTTGGATTTTATTTTTTTAATTCAAATACAGTTGGCTATCTCCACTAAAAGCAGCTCGATCTATGAAACACATTGCTTTCTTGTCTTCTCTTTGTTTTTAGCTTTAGCTGCAGGTGCTGTTTTCTATATGTGAGTTTCTGGGACTATGGTCTGTGTTGGTCATATAAGGATGCCTACTCAAGTCATATGTTTTGCTATCATGTGTCTCATTTTGTCTGTCTGGGATGTCAGTACTGATTTCCACATCATTTTTTAAATGGACCAAACACCAACTTGCTAGAGCAGGGAGGAAGCGCTGGGGTTGCAGCCCAAACAACTTGATCGGAACATATTCTGGAGAGGAAATGCAACATTCTATAAACATTTGCAGCCTCCTGTCTCAAACTATCTATGACCAACATCATGACAACGCCTTACAGTTTGAGAAAGAAGCATGCATTCTATGTCTGCATGCAGCTTATAAGCTGTAGGCCACATTTGGAGGTCATGGAAGGGCACTGACGTCTGTAGGGTCCTGTAGCCAACTTGACCTAGTCTTGAACTTGGGAAGTTCAAGTGCACTGCCTCATGATTTTCTCTTATGAAAGTCCCTGACTAATCCTACGAGAAGTTATGGGCCCTTGTATATATTCTTGTTGCAATCTGTATTTCTCCTTTGTAACAATCATCACATGCATAATCAATTAACCATGTGAGGTGTCAAGCAAACACCTCCCATATGACGCTGCAAGCCCTATGAGTGCAAAAGTCTCCCCTAATTGCCATAGCTTAAGAACTGAATACAGTATGCTTGCAATGTTTACATTATGACTGCATATAGCGTAGTAAAGAGCCCTCGGTGTCATCTGCAATCAATCCTCACCATTAACTGCAATGACAGTGCTTAAGTATTGCAGAAGTGAGAAAGCCCAATACTGCAGAAGGTTGTTACACTGCTTAATTTTTTTCAATAAATTAAAATTACATAAAATTTACAAGTTAGTTCTTCCAGCCCACTTCAGGTGTTTCATGGACCCACATAGCTAGTAGCTCTCACAACTGCACGGTGTGGACTGGAGAACACTTGCTCCCCCATTACAGAAAGTCCTACTGGACAGTACTTACCTAAAGAACTGTGAGCTCAGGATCTTCTCCGAAGGAGTCTTACAGGTGCTGACTGGCTTTCAGACATTCTATTGATGTCTGAATGGAGATCATTTTACATTTTAAAATTAGCCCATAGATCTGTAATGTTACATGGAATGAGACTAGTGTACCACTGAATACAAATTTAAGATAGCTTTCCAGACATGTCTGCACTTGAGAGGGTCCTGTAATACAGCTGCAGCAATATGCAGTTATAAATGCTGCTTGCTCTGAGTACTTCAGTATCATATACACAAAGTTATAAACCACAGCCATCCCGCCCTTACTCCAGCTTCCTCGTGATGCTAATACAAACCCCCTTGGCTGCGGATCTTTGCACTCCTTTAACTGTGGATATGCTACTCAAACTGGGAGAGCGTTCAGCTACCAAACCTGGTGCACTGCAGGCAAAGATGTCAAAGGCTGGAAAAGGTTGCAGGAGAAGGCAAAATATAATGATGATGAACTTCAAATCCAGATTTCAAGGGTTTGGGGATTTACCTCACCTCAAGTAAGTTGGTTTCGGTTATAGCCAGACTGATAGTGATCAAAATTATGTCCCCTATGACCTCTGAGGTTGCATGTAAATGCCCAAAGGTAACTTGTGAGGACAGATAGATCATTAGGTCGTTATCACTGCCATAGTAGCTACAATGCTGGCAAGGCAGTTGGGCCTTCACACCACCAAAATGAATTTCTGCTAGTAAGGATTTATTGAGCAAAAATTTTCAAAACTACCTTTTTTCCCACAGATGTTAATATGAATCCTTCTTTGACAAGGTATAGTGGAAATAATTTTATCAAAATTGGTATTTCTATCTACACCCAGATCTAAAATTGAGTAAAGGCCAGGAAAGATTCCGGCAGTTGCCGCTGAGTGCACCTAGTACAGAATCACCATGTACCTATGTTTTCAGATGCCTGGTTTTATATTATGGCTTCTGAGATGGACTTCAGGCTCCTTTCTCTTGGGACCCTTTAATTTACAGCTTAGTTAAGCCTTGTTGTCCAAAACCTGGTATCCTGCTATGGCTTATTTTTCTCTTTTCTCTGATGTTCATCTACCCATCCTACCAGGTCTGTAGTGTTCAATATTCTATACTAGTCGTCCGAACTGCAAGGCTCCAAGAATCTTAAAATGTATTACATGTGTGAACAACCCAGGATTCTTTCACTGTGCCTTCCACCATGGGAAAAAATCCTGGAACCGTCTGCAGAAAGGAGTACTTCAGAGTCTTGGGAGGGAAAGGCGGGTGTGAGAACACAGCCCACTTCAATTTAAGGGAGTGGCTGAAAGTGTGGGAGCTGGGCAGTGTTTTAAGATTCCCAGTAAGTCTCTGCTAAATGATCAAGTCCGGCATAACTTAGGCAAAATTTTGGAGACAGGGACTCAAATAGGCCCACTAGGACACCCCTGAACTGAGGTTTGTAACCTAATTCTGGGACACTTAGAAAAGCAGGTTTGTTGTCAGGTACCTGCAGTGAGTGCTTTAAAACTGAAGTAGATGTGCAAGCATTTGTTTCAAACAGACAGATACAGGGGTGGGCACAGGATATTAGATCACTGAGTTGGTAAAAAGGGGTCTGCTGTCCAAGGAACCATGATAAATTAGCATTTGGGCACTTGCTTGAGATTTACTGGGGTGCCAGAAATCCTATGCAGGTATGTGATTTATCATCACAGACATAAGCGACTAACCACAAAATTACACATGGAAGCTCAGTCCTACAGCCAGTCTGTTATTTACTGGAGCCAGAACTATCCAAGTTTCCTCTAAATCTTTTTTTTTTTTTTAACAGTTGAATGTGATTTTTTTTTTCTCTCCTAAAAATCACTATTTAACCCTGAGTGGGCTTTTAAAATAACTGAAAACTTGTATTTCTTTCTCTTTTCCTGACTATTCCTGCATTTTATCAGAACTCAAGATTCCATGCAGTACACGCCCTGGATGCCCTGAAGCTAACTGAGGAACACTATAACCTTGATTGGGAAGGGAGGATTGTTGGGAATTTGGGAATTCCAACGAATTCCAGCAATAACCCTCCCTTACCTTTAGTTAGGACATAAACCAGACTTCCTTAGAGATGCGGATATTATTACGAATGTTTTCTAGTTTAGGTGCAGAAATGAAGAGTTTGACGCCACAATAGGCCCAAATCCTAGTCCAAATTATGACTGTGGGGGACATCAGCCAAAAGTGGTATCTGTTCTGCCATTAGCCAACAAATGCCACAGGTCACTAGCAGGGGACAGTCCTCTGCAAAGGAAAGCCACAACCGGAGACAAACCTTTCTCACTTGGAAAATGATTAGATTCCATTTTAATGCTTAAAATTTGATAAAGTCAAAGGGGAGGTTAATCCAAACGTAAAATGACATATGGCTGATGGGAAGGATTCAGAAGAGACGGTGGTGACGGCTGCTCATGATGTGTGAATATAATCCACATCACCAAACTGTATCCTTAATGTCATCGAAATGGCACATTTTAGGTTATATATTTACCACAGGAAACAAATGTAGACAAAATGACAAATCAATCAGCTATTCCTGGGAGTAGCAGAAAACATCATGCTAGCCTCAGAGAAACAATGAACTCCATGACACTGGGCTTTGTCCTTACCTGCTAACAGCTACAGCCCAGTCTGTGCTAGATTATTCAATCATAGGATGTGTGTCTGACCTCAAGGATAATTAACCTGGACCAATGATCACCAACCAATATTTCACTCATTTTGAAGGTCCTCCAATGCAAGAGGATGCTTCTCTCTTAATGTTTTACTCAACAGTGTCTTAGCAAAGGAGGGAGAGAGCCTGGAACAAGCGAGCACAGGCAGTCCAAATTGTGTGTCTTTTTCAAAAGCATAACAATTACATTCATAAAGCAGTACATCTTCCCTTAGTTGCCCAAGTAGGAAAGCACCATTATGAGGACACTATAATGTAGTCTACATAATAATCTATAAATTGTTTCTATGTGAAGACTTTAGATGATTTTTTTAAAGTTCTTAAATATAAATTTATTTAATTTCAGATTCAGTCAGTTACCTCTAATAGGGATAAAGATCAAAATAGTTAACTTTTTATCCAACAATTACAAATATTCTTTCCTATGCTATTCTGTCCTAGACAGAGTATTATGTTATCTATTTCTGCTGGGTTTATGTTAAGGAGTTTTATATTAACAGTGGAATTTTTAATGAACTGGAAATTAATTTATAAATTATATTTTATTCATATTTATATGGATGTATTCTGATATGCATGACTAAGGAATATTAATATGAAGTGAATCTAAATTAAAGATATACTTATTATGTATAAAAGCATTAATTATTATAAATAGCTTTACAGTATAGCTATAGAAGGCCTAGTTACCTGTGTTGAAGGTACCTCATTATTAATATGTTTACTGTGGAACTTAATTTGTTAGATAACTAGTATGGACTATAAATATACATGTATGTAATTACAGCTGATAAGAAGGTTTATAAATAATACTATACTATAACTTTAAAGAAAGAACTAGAGGGGGCTGGAGAGATGGCTCAGCAGTTAAGAGCACTGGCTGCTCTTTCAGAGGACCTGGGTTCAGTTCCCAGCAACCACATGGCAGCTCATACCTGTTTGTAGCTTTAGGTCCAGGGGTCTAACACCCTCACACAGACATACATGCAGGCAAAACATCAATGTACATAAAATATAAACAAATCATTTAAAAAGTTAAAAAGTACTAGAGAGCCTTGGGGCTATTTTTTAATCATTTATTTTTATTTACTTTGCAAAGGTTTTTTCATTTGCATTATATATTAGCACATGTTGGGGACAAGCCAACAACATACTTATGAACAACTTTGATTAGGACCAGCTCCGAACTGTCTGGAAGCTGCACTGCTTGGATAGATGGTCACTACCAACTCTTGTCCTGTTACTTCTACAGCAGAAGCAACAATCCACATTCATCATACATTTAATAAAAATGAAACTTCTTCTCTCTCCTTAGAGGTAATTAAGGCCCTTGAGACCAAGTCTTGTTCACTTTGAACAAAGGGAATTTACCACTGAAAATTGACAAAGCTTCAAAACAAGTGTAAATGTGTCTTTGAAGCTAGCAAGGGCCACAGTTTAGGATATAAAACCAACTCTTGTGGTATTCTTAATAGATTTGAAAACCCCAATTGTCTGGTCAGTATCCAAGTATGTGTAAACATCTATGTGTGTATGTATACACATGCATGTATCTAATATACATATGGCATAACATGATAAATGGACAGTTAACATTTGCATAACATGCAAGAGTTGATTATGCAATTAAAAAGTGGGAGACCACTGTTTTCATCAGAATCCCTTTAAAACCCACAGCTAATGTAACATCCTATTATTAAGCAACTCTCACAGAAAGGGTATATGACAGTAGAAAACAAGAATTAAGAAAAGGGAGGGAAACCAAGTGTGGGTCTTCCTTCCCATTCCACTATCCAGCTCAGTGACCATTAGCTAAGCATGATTCAGAGCTATAAAATGAAGGGACAGAAGAAGATGTTTATGGTCAGATCAAGGTGTCTCTGCCTTCAATGTAAAAACTAAATTCACTTTAAAAAGGAAATAAAGACACAGGAAATTTCTCACATGCTATATTAGATGTTTATCTATATATAAGGGACAGGTGTCAAACAAACAAATTTAAAAAAGCCCACTAAGGCAAAGAGAAACTTTAACTCACCAGATTCCATCTGTTACATTTGAATTCATGCATAATTGATTATCCATGACTGGTAAGTTCTTTTCTCAGTAGCCGACCAGTTTTCTAAACATTATGTATTAAATCACTATTAAAGTAGACGACATTTCAGAAACAGCAAGGCAGAATAAGAATATTTTAGATGAAAAATTACATGCTGATTAATAATAATACAGCTGACCTATGTTTAAGGGAGAGAAATTTTAATCATGTGCATATTAAATATTAATAACCTATTCTGTTATTGTTATAATAAGGTTAAGTAGGCTTCTCCATGCTTAAGGAAAGTGAGAGAAAGAGAAACACATAATAGTACAAAAAAACAGAGACAGGAGACAGACATAAGGAAAATGTGTCAATAATAAACAAGAGGAAATGAGAAAGGAGAGGATGAAGGTGGAAGCTAATCTCTATGTGTCATTATGACTGCCAGAGTACTGGCAAAGAAGCAGCATCCTTTTATTTCAATTTTAATCATTTCTGAATTTTAATACCCAGCTCCTTTTGTAATTCTCCTGGCATTCCCCATATGCCTCCATCCCAGCCAAAACACCAGTGTAAATTAAATGGCAGGCAACCACACTGCTGATGTAGCCTTCTCAAAGAACCTACCAGGTGACCAAACGCAAAAGGTGAGCCTACCTGACATCCCTCAGGACCTCTAGCCAATTAACTGCCTTAATGTCTGCTACTTTCCTTAATTTTGAAAGGACAGTGGTTAGGGAAGCTACAGGAAGAATCGTTAAAAAAAAATCAGCAAGCCAGTGGTAATGCAATAATCAGTGACCATCAGGGCCTGGAAAAATGAGTTTGCTCTCACTGGCACTAAGGAGCATCACATGATTATTTAATTACAGCTCTAATTTTTGTCTCGTGGATGGAAACATATCAACAATTAATAGGGCAGATAGAGGAGAGTGTGTTTTAAAGAGACAGAGTGTGTGTGATAACACTATAGGTCACACAGCAGTGCACCACCTAAAGAATGTGTGTGAGTAACTAAATAGAAATGCCTTGCAAATAGTCCCACACATGCTTCAAAAAGATAATAAAATGTTTAAAAGAAGTGTCCTTTATAGATAACTTTCAAAGCATGCCCATAACCTTTCCAAGAGTTAACATCAAGCTAACGAGCCCTACTGTTGGCTCAGGGTTAAGTTTTAAGGAATAGAAGGAGAGTCTCATGTAAGCACCCTATACCGAATCCTACCCTGTTGGTAAATGAGGTACATAACTACAGTTCTTTGTCTTCATATTCATCATGGCTGACATCTGCTTTATGGGGTCCTGAGGAAACAGCACTGTAGTTGGAAAGAGGAGGTTGAGACGAGTAATACTTGTGCCATTCCTCCCCAGTATGCTGGGCTCTGGAAGATCAGCTAGACCCAACATGGTGGCTCAACAGCAAATGCAGGGCAATGTTCAATGCTTTGAGTTGACTCTGGTGAAGTTTGTTAGCACAGCCTAATATCAGAGAAACCTAAACAGATATTTAACATAATCATAAAGGAAAGCTGGTGAGGATAAAACAGAAACTCTAATGCTTCTGTCCAAAGCATGATGGCATACATACTTACAGAGGAAAAACATTCAATAATCTACAAAACTGGGATCATTGGAGGACTAGATGCTCATACAACCTCAGCAATAGCAGGAAGCTAGAAATAAACGCCTCTTTCTTCAATAAATCTTTATCAGCATGAGCTATATTCAATATTCACCCAATTATTAATTTTGCTCTCCTTAAATGAGTGCTTACTATATGCAAGACAGAGAAGCTAACTCTTCGGTCTCTCCTATTTAATCTCTTACAGAAATGTAGCTTATACTTAATCCCCTTTTGTAGTTTGATACCTTGTATGGTAATAGATAACAACAGTATCTAAAAACTTGTCATAGTAGGAATGCTCCTGTGTTTTTAAATGCTCTATTAGGAGGTTACAAGGTCTACAAATCCATCAAAGGAACTGTTGACCAATCCATGGGAAGCATTTAGTTATTAAAAACCCTGTGGTCTCTGTCACTTATTCTTTTGCTGATACAGAAGCCTATATTTGAGACAGAAAACCTAGATTTGAGATTTAGACAATATAATCATCACTGTGGTCAGCTGTTCAAATATGTTTTAAGTATTGGCTTATATGGAATTGAGAATAATGTAAATTGGCTAAGGGACATTGACTACAATGATTCCACAAAAATATTTATCAGGCTAAATCAACTCAGTAAGCTTCTGATGGTCCACATTGGCCAAAGTCATCAAGAAACAAGGAAATATGGACATCTCAAAATACAGGATGAAAAACCTAACACCGTATCATGGTAACTGTATCTAATGCCAGGAGCAAGAATCATGGAGCCAGTGCTAATGGAAAAGGTACAAACAAAAGCATTCCATTACTTGCAGAAGTTTTAAGATTAATGTATTTTAGTGAAAAACCTTTGATGGTTCTTGACCAAAAATGTGATTCCATACATTTGAAAGGTATTTTTCAAGAATCTAGCAAGCAGCAGCTTGCATGCAAAAGTATACATCATTCTTTTCTTAACATGGTTGTTAATATACAGTTAACATGTCTCAGAAAAAGGCTGTAATTAACTGTCTACTGCTCTAATAACACGAATAAGCATACAGTATGATTAAAATACAATGACTCCATACACACTAAGGCTGTCATTTTTAAACTTTTAAGATAATGTTCTAAATTGTTTCTTAGTCCTCTTAAACCATCAAAAAAAGTAGCTCACCTCTCAGAGTTTTGGAAGCATAGTTATTAAAATAGGGTTGCTGCCTCCCACAGACTAGGGAACTCTTTTTACCATTAAGCAAGCTATCCATTGTTTCACTTAGATTATTTTGTGGATTCTACAGAATCTTTAAAAGATAAAAGGTAAGCATTCATATTTTGTCCTTCATTCATTGGTAAAATGTTTTCCTAGTGAAGGAACAGCTTGCTAAATATCAAGAATCACATAGAATTAACTGTTGTGATCGCCAATGCTTCCCATTGTCTGGCTCACTGGAACAGAAAAACCCAATTGCATTCAACATTAAATAGCTAATTATTGTAACAATCTACTCAAGGATACCTTCATCTCAAACAAATGTCTATATACAGTAAGTGTTATTTTATTTATAAAATTATTACAATGAAATATTTATAATGTAAAACTTGTTTTACCCTAAAGTCTTTCCTATACTAAACATTAAAAGGCCAAGCTGTCATGTACACCCTCTTACCAGCAAATCATAAACCCTAACTGAGATCACAGAGGAATCTCTAGCTATCAGCTCTGGCTTCCAGGAAAACTGTATATGAAGAATTCCCCACTACACAGATGACACACTGTCTTTTCTTTAAATACCTCAAGGAAAGAAAGTCTAAGAATTTCCCTCATGGGGCCTACTAGCATATCTTACCCCTCAACAATGAATGTCCTTGGCGCCTGGCCCCAATTATCTGTTGCTGAGAAGAAAGCAATATCCCCAATATCCCACAGAGAAAAACGCCCACCAACATCCCAGAGCCAAAAGCCTGTCAGCTACTGTGGCTGCAACCCTGATTCTCCACATGGGACTGCGTGCCTGTAGTAACTTTTCTGACACTTACCCTCTCAGATACCAGAGGTTGATCTCCAAATCTATCCCTAGAAGAAAGGTCTTTGATGGGGTGACAGTGCTGAAGTTCTCTCTGGCAGGCTAGTAAGGCAGGCACATCCCAAAAGAGGTGGTAACCAGTTGCCTAGGAAGCAGCTGGACCATGTCTGCAGATCTGAGGGTGCATCACAAATCAGGTCACAGCTCTGAGTAAAGTCCACCCCCTTCATCTGTGTACAACGCCCTCTACTTCCGGCACACCTGGGTGGGGGGAGAGAATGGAGCAGCGGAGGGAGGGAGCCTGGCTTAGATCCACAGCATTCTAGTAGAGTCACAACCAGGTGGAGCCAGACAGCTACCTCTTCTGCAAGCCTTTCACCCTCCTTACTGGGACCTGTACCTCTAGCTACTCAAAAATGTGTTCAACAATGAGCGGCTCTAAAATGAGCACTAGTAAAATAAAATAATATACACCAAAATGTTTTGTCCAGCATGGTCTTCCCTCCCCTGGAAACAGAGCAGACACTGCATGTTTGGTTACAAGCTACTTCAACAAATATCAAATAACTGGACCAAATAAATTCCAGCAGAAAGTAGTGATATAAATCCTGGGATATCATTTAACTGCTTTTCATCCCTCGTAACTGAACTGGATCCCCGATTAACTGAATCACATCCATGAAAGTCCATTGAAGGAGGTGGTTAGAATTACTATTACAAGCCTGCAGACAGCAACAACTGTGTAAGTGATACAGAATGACTTGAAGGAATAAAAATAGTCCAATATGCTAGAGAAACTCTCTACTACTAAATCTCACCCGGAATACATATACACACAATCTGTATCTATTTACTCTAAAATGAAATATCTGATCTTTAAAAAGACTTTAAAAAAATAAACAGCAAAAGGTACCGTTGGCATAAGATCAAAAGTACAAAATAATGTGTGTTAATGTGTTGATCACACTATGAAGACATCAAGTTTAAATAGACTCACCATTGAGAACAGCAGTTAGCAATGATATATAAATTACCATAGGAGATGCTTTTTCTTTGGGAGAGTGGAGGGAAGGAGCCTTGTGTAACACATTCGATTTACATGCTTGCTGTATTAAGGCCATATTCCGCACTGATGTCAGTGGAGTATGTGGTTAGAGATTGACAACTGAGTACAGGCAGTAAGCTCAAGAGCTCCTTAGACAATTTAAACAACAATAAGCAATTTCTCAAGTTAATCATGAGTTTGGGCATTCAACTTTAGCAGAATGTTGAGGTTTCAGGGGGGCCCTGAAAGAGAGGGATCTTGAATTGGAAAAGAACAAGTGTATTCAGTATTTTAAAATAAAAGTGGCTACAACCCTTCTTTTGAGGATGGCAGATTAACCACAAGACAAACAAGAAGGCGAGAGTGTGTTTAGAGGAGCTGAGAAGCAGTCACTCAGCCAGGAAGCCCCCTTGATAGGCTTGTTTGCAGAGCCCCATTAAAACCTGCAACATTCTGTCCAAGAACAGGAAAGGTACAGCCCGTGTCACAGGCATGATCTAAGGAATCAGATAGTTTGACCGATTTGGAACTTTATAGAAAGTTAATTTAGTAAACACATACTTGACTGTGCTTGCACACATGTGTGCACAGGATCCTCAGGATGGCTGTGTTCAGTGGCATGCCAGCGCGCAGGGAGCCAGATGCTGAGGTGAAGTGCCCAGCGTTTCTCCCAACTAGTTTCACATGACAGAAATGAGAAGATGAAATGATTCTTCTTTAAAGTTTTGCCACTAGGGAATGAATGGGAAGAAAATCTCCTCTCGAACTCTTCCTCCCAGCCAGGAAGAGTGTGAATCCCTGGGTTACAGCCCAGGTAGATATTAAAATAGAGACAGAGCCGTTATTTAGTGGTGACAGGAATATAAATACGTGCACTAACCTATAAACTGGTATTTACTTCAGGAAGGTAAGTAATATTTTTCCTCTGATTGCTGAGCTGTCAGTTTAATGCAGCGTAAATAAACAGTAGGTGCCTGCTAGCTCAAAGTAGGAAGTGCTCATTGCACAGGAGGAGCAGATTACTGAAGCCTGGTGCTCATCATGCTGAAACATAACTTTCATTTTACCAGAAAATATACCCTACTGTGGGTTATTTTTCGTGCCTGATCTATTAATTAACTTAACTCTATTCTGCCAAAATGTAAATCAATTTGTAAAAAAAAAATCACCACAGAGTTTTGGAATATGAAAACCAAATCAATTTCAAAAGCAAATACTAAAAATGAATGCTTCATATAATAAGCACAAGCTATTTAATGGCAAAAAGGATAAAGAATATATTTAAATAAGAGAACTGAATAACCTGAGTTGTTTACTTAACACAAAATCTTCCTCTTCTGCTAATTAAAAGCAACTGGCACCTCTAATATTCTGTCACCTTATGCTAGTGTGGTCTTTCCATATACAAGCATAGTTTGCTCTCTGGAATGTCTAAAGGGAAACTATTAATAGGAATTAAGCTGTAGTGTCTTGCTTCAATAGGAAGAACTCTGAATATTCCAGGAAGAGCAGCTAGGTCTGAAGATCCTTCTAGCAGCATTTGTGTACAATGTGCTTTTCTTCCTATGCTACGTATGGCACAAAACTATGGCAGTAGGTAGCAACTGATTTTCGCTCCTATATATGGGTGCTGAGAATAATATTTTATGGCCTCATTTTAAATGAGAATTTATCTAAAAAGTATAAAAGGGCACTTGGCGAGGTCTTCCATATAAAACGTAAACACAATTCTGATATCCAGTCAATAATTTTCAAAAGAAAATGAGGGTTTTTTTAAAAAAAGAATATTTTTGCATTCAACTATAATGTCTAGACATAATTAGAAGATTGATTTAGTCATGTGCATTTATGTACTTCATCAATTCCAAGTACTAATATAATATTAATTGCAATCATCCAAGATAACATGTATGGAAGAAATGATGTGTTTCTAAGCAGGGCCTCTCTGTGTATGTCCTGTTTGGACATTCACAGAGCAGGTAGGAGCCGCTAGAGTGCTTTCGAGAGCCCCTGCTATATACCCATGTTGTGTTTAGCTTAGCACTGTTTGTAACCAAAAGATTTCTACAATAATGAGAAACAGGTGCCTGTCACCTGACCTTTTAGGCCTAATTTACAACCTACAACCTGTCACATGAAAAAAATAATTGAAATTCCCTCCTAGATTTTCAGACCTTGCTAGTTTAATGTGTTTCTCAGCCATCACTCTGCAGCAGCTTCTCACTCAGTCACAGGTTCATATATGTAACAGACTTCTTTGCAGAATAAACTAATATTCATTTTGTTGTTGCTCTTGTTTAAGATGCCGGGGGACAAAGGAACTACTTTTGTAGATTATCAACCAAAGAAGAATATATTAATTTTTTACAAGTGAACAAAAGGCATTCCTTTTGAATACTTTTACATACAAAGAACTATTATTTATTACATATTTCAGCTTGTGGGAAAGCAAGGAATGCATTGATTCTGGAACCAACTATGTGGATTTGGGAAGTTTTCTAGGTCTTTATCATTGTTCTCCTTCCCCTACCTCGCACACATTTAAAGAAGCTATTACTTCAGGGGGGAAACCCCTATTTGTTCTTTTTTCATCCATCATTTGTATTCATTATTCAGAAAGGAAAACAAAATTGAGCAGTGATTTTATTTCTCTTGCATAACCTTGTTACATGTAGCCATATTCAAATTTAACAATGCTTTGTATTTTATTGCTACTGTTTACATATTATGTATTACATATGACTGAACAACTCTACATTTAAAATATTGCTTCCATTAGAAAAAATGAACTAATAAGTGTCAAATAGAGATGAAGAATAAACTTTCTTGGTATATTTATAAGATGCGGTCATTTAAAATGCACACAAATAGAATATTTTTGCTACTGTTGCATGTTACATAGTATGCACATTGCTTAAAGCGTATTTATTTAACAATGCCCTTAACCAAGTTAATTAAAGTATTTCTGCCTGGTGACTGTGTTAAAGCTTGGGAGCTATGAATGATGCCGTCAGTTACTTCTGCTAAGTTAAGTTGAAATTAAGCACTTATTATAACCTTTCCTAACAATGTGAGAAAGACTGAGTAAATATATTAAATTTGTTTCACAACAGATGCTTGGGTTGTTAATATTTAAGATGCCTATTCATGCTATTCCTGTCTGCACATTTGTCAAAAATGTAAGCTTGAATGCTAATGTTTGCCAGCAGACTGGAGCAGCCAATGTATGCACTACTACTATTCTACTAAAATAATATGCCATAGAAATAAAGAGCCGCTGGGGAGATTCATTAAGGTTTTTAGAACCAACACCACAACCCTGGCTTTCCTGGGACTTAAAGTATGGCCTTTATTTATTTATTTGTTTGTTTGTTTGTTTGTTTATTACAGGAGAATCTGACTACAGAATAAATCTTACTCTTTCAGAAAATCCACTTTGGATAAGGTGTAAATTTAAGTAAAGTTTAGGAGGCTGAGCTACTGTCAGCAGCCCAAATACAGTAAATTCCAGATACTGCTTAAGGACAAAACCTGACTCCTAGCAAACAGAGACCCTGACCTATGCTCAATTCCCTCTTCTGTCTTCTTTGGAAAGTCGGGTGCTCTGGCTTCCAAGGCTACAAACACACATGGAACCCCAGGCAATCAATCGCGAGCAGACAGGTTCTCTCCAGGGAACCAGGTGTCTTCCCTGTCCCTATGACCAAGTGAAATCCAAATCTTAACCCTGGGAATCCAGTATGCCTCAGAGAAAGTTCTCCCTGGAAGGACGCAGAGGTCAAAGTTGTCAAGGGGCATTTAGAGAGAAGTGGTTGACATCTTGTTAGGTAAAATCTGGTCCTAGAGGAGGCCGGGGCCAAAACCTACCCTGAGCTCTATGCTGCTCTCCGCTCTTGGTGTTCTGTGCATCCCAGAATGGATCTCTTTAGCGCCTTTTGCTCGGCACAGGCACACGCACGTGTTGCTCTCAGGACCTGCCACCTACCCCCTCAGTCCCTTGCATCCTGGCTCTTCAACCCCAGTTCGGCCGCCCGAGGAGTTCTGCAATGGAGGAGCACTGGGAAAGGCCGCTGCTCTTGAGTGTGAACCTTCACCGGGAAAGAAGTTGACCCCAGGGCTGCACCTGTGTGGCCACAATCCCAGCTAAGACAGCGCGCACGTCCCCCGGCCTCCCGCCCAAGCCCAGGCACGAATCACCCTCCAGAACCGACCCGCGATCGCTGGCGAGGGCTCCATAAGCGCTCTACTTCGGCTCTCAAACTCTGGGCTCCAACTTGAGCGCCCAGCGCCCGAGTGGTTCCCGGGATAGATAAGTTGCCACAAACTTCCCGGACCCCTCTCCACAGCCACCCGCCACCAGCCAAGCAGTGCTGGTCGGGAAAGGATAGGGGGAGATGGGCCGGGATAGGATACTGAGTGAACTGCAGATCTGGCGCGCGACCTTTTCACTCCACCCGGCACCTCGCCGCCTTCCAGGTACCAGGGCTCACGGAG
>LOEQ01000338.1:919631-961307 GCA_001685075.1 Bramus lutescens | reverse complement strand
AGCCCCTGTGGGGGAACTGTAAAGACGGAATCTAAAGTGTCCACATTGCAAAGGACTTTGCATATATTCTTTGAAGTTTGATCATTCCATATTCCTAGGATCACAACTTTTTAATTTTCACCTGGTGAAGCATAAATGTAAGTCAACAAAACTGACCAAATTAAGATGATAAACAATGCTGCATATTAATTATTCTTTCTCATTGCTGTCGTGAAACATCTCACAAAACCAACTTAAGGATTTCTTCTGGGTCACAAAGGGGAAGGAAAAGGTGACAGGGGCTTGAGGCATCTGGTCACATGACATCTGCAATCAGGAAGCAGAGAGAGAGAGAGAGAGAGAGAGAGAGAGAGAGAGATATGCATGCTAGGTTCAGCTCACTTTCTTCTCTTTTTGTTTAGTCCAGGACCCTAGACTATGGGATGCTGCTGCCCATATTCAATATGGGTCATCACTTTTCAATTAAACCTCTCTGGAAACAGTCTTATAGACACACTGAGAGGTAAGTTTCCATGGTGATTATAAATCCAGTCAAGTTGACAGATAAGATTATCCATCAAAAGAAGAATTTCCGTGGTCTGAAGGATGTATTCTGTCCAAGCAAATCGTCAGATTTTCCAGTTTCTAAAGATAAGCTAAATCCCATGTTTATATGAGAAATTGAAATAGTAAGTATTGTCAGCTTAACTACATATTAACATACACTTGTTAAGCTGAGTTTGGCCTGTAGACATGTTTTATGAAGTTTATGTATATACATATCTAGTGAGGCTGGACTCTCCAGTAATAATGTCAAATTATATTTTAGTTCAGACTGTCTTATAGTCATATGCCCTAGACTTTTGAGAATGAGACTATTGTTTGTTCACTTTAAAAATTGATTCAGGGGCTAGCAATACGGTTTAGTAGATAAAGGTGCTTGCCACCAAGCCTTACCATCAGAATTGGATGTCTATGACCTATACCTTAGAAGGAGACCTCCATACATGTACCATTGTTCATGCACACACTCATACACACATATTACATACATAAATAAATGTAATTAAAAATTCTATTGTAAAAATGAATAAATAAAAGCAGATCCCTCAACAGTTAGGCATGGATGGAGGAAGAAACTCAGGGATCTCTAACCTCACCACTGGACTTTTCTCTACTGATAGATCCAGGGGTAGCTATCACCTTCAATTGTGGCTCGCTGATGGCCCCAACAGGCTTCACCAGATCCAATCCAATGCTCACACAGATTGCCTTAGTAAACTAAATGGGTCACAAAGTAAAACTAAAAATCATAAAACTAGGAAAAGGACTGATATGTATGGGATTAGGTTTTGACAGGCATGGAAGGAAGATGAAATAAGGAGAAAGAATAACCAAAATATATACATGTATGAAATTGTCAAATAATGAAATTAATCAGGAAAAAATAATCCTACTAGTTGCTTATTCTTCCTGCCTCTCTTGCTTTGAGGCCATATTTATCAGCTACTCAAACATCAGCAATGTATGGCAACTGACTCTGTCACCTGGCAGGATGAACCCAGGTGGTACCCTGGCCAGCCCAGAGTCTGTACACAGTTGCAAAGGTCTCTTCAAGAGGAAAAACTCTGTCTACTCCCAATCTCTCTTTCCTCTCTGCTCTTCTGAAGGTGCAGGCTGTTTCTTGCCTCTTCTTCCTTTTCTTCTTTCTCTGGGTATTTCTCTCTTCCCTCCCCCACTCCCTTTATCTGAATAAAACTCCCAGATAAGTTCTGCCTGCAGGCCTGCTGTGGGATCTCACCTGAGCCCTCCTGGGTCCGCCAAGGTTTCTCTTGTGCCGTTGTGCAACAGCAAAGCCCCGCACTTTTCTATGAACCCTAAAATATTAGAGACACTGCCTTTCCTCAATTATGTTGTGCAGTTTCTTCTGAGTTTAGTGTATCCACGCTGTTTTTTTCTTTTAAAGATTTATTTTTTGCCACACCTTTAATCCCAGCATTTGGGAGGCAGAGATAGGTGGTCTAGAAGAACCAATTTCAGGACAGCCAGGGCTATTGTAAGGAGAAATCTGTGTGTGTGTGTGTGTGTGTGTAAGACCAGAAGAGCTCATGGGATCCCTTGGAACTGGAGCTGCTGGGAAAGAACGTAGGTCTTTCTTAACCACTGAACCATCTCTCCAGTTCTGGGTCTTTAAATTCTTAATAACATGGCTCCAAGGGTCATAATTTTCTTCAGGCTTCTTGACTTTAAAAAGTCAAAGTTAGGCAGGTGGTGGTTGCGCACGCCTTTAATTCTAGCACTCAGGAGGCCGAGGCAGTCAGATCTCTGTGAGTTCAAGGCCAGCCTGGTCTATAAGAGCTAGTTCCAGGACAGGCTCTAAGACTCCAAAAGCTACACAAAAACCCTGTCCAAAAAAAAAAAAAAGAGTCAAAGTTGACTTTGTGGTTTGGTTTTTGAGACAGGATGGATTTCTCTATGTAGCCCTGGCTGCCCTGGAGCTCAGAAACATCTGGTCCGACTGGAGTTTGAGTGTCTCTAGGAGGACGGAGACGCTCCACTAACACCTGGATCATTTTTAGACATTTTTAATGTAAATATTTTAGAAGAAATATTTTATTATTAAAACAAGAATTTTGTATATAATGGACCAGACTGCAACATTTTACATGATTATTTTTTAACAAAAAACAATCTGCTGACTTTTGTCATTCATGGATGCTATTGTAGCTTCCATTCCCCTTCCTCTGTGTGTCTAGGTAACAGCTCTACCTGACTGGGACCATTTTCTGTGGTCTTCACCTGTCCTCACCAGTGCCCTCACCTGCTTTCCTTCTCCTACCCAGCAGCCATGGCTCAAATAGCCACCCCACATAAAATAATCAAGTAAAGCAAACTTTTCTTAAAATGGCAGAGTGGATGCTTGTTAGCCAGAACTAGTCTTCCATCCACTGCTGCACATTTTGAGATGAAAAGCTACATTGCAGCAATAAACTCAGGCTAGGAAAAATGCCTGGGCTGCTTCCGGTCTGCAGTCGTGACCTCAACTGTTGGAGAGTAAACATTACCATCTTGTGTGTGTGTTTCTTAGTCATTCTTCAGGTGCTGTGAAGAGACACCATGACCGAAGCAACTCTTAGAAAGGAAAGCGTTTAGATGGGGCTGACTTAGAGTTTCAGAGGTTTAGTGCCTCATCAACGTGGCAAGAAGCATGGTGGTTCACAGGAAGGCATGGTGCTGGAAGAGGCCAGAGTTCTAGTCTGGATCCGCAGGCAGCAGGAAGAGAGACTGGGTCTGGCCTGAGCTTCTGAAACCCCACCCCCCACCCCCTCGTGAATCACTTTGTGAGATCCTGTCTCCACAGATCCGAAGACTCCACACTTCACACTCCAGAGTTCTTATCTCTTTATATTTCTCTCTCAGCTTATTTACATCACTCCTGTCTCCACCTCTCTAGTTCTGGGATCACCTTTGTGTGAGCTCTGTTTCTCTTTTAGACAGATTCAATCTTGTGTAGCCCAGGGTGACTCTGAAGTCACAGACAGCCTTCTGCCTCTGTCTCCCGAGTCCTGGGATTAAAGGTGTGCGCCACCACTCCCTGGCCTGTATGACTGACTAGTATGGCTGCTTTGCTTTCTGATCTTCAGGCAAATTTTATTTATTAAAACACAAATGATATACTGCTATACAACATGGCTACACCTCCTAATCCCTGTCAAGTACTGCCACTCCCTGATGAGCAAGCATTCAAATATATGGGTCTATGGGGGCCGTTCCTATTCAAACCACCACAGTGCGCAATGAAGCTGGCACAGCCCCCGGTGGTCTGTGCTCTGTTCTTTGCCCATCAGTGGGCCTTGAGACTCACTCTGACTTTGAGTTCCTTTCATACATAGCTAGAAAGAATGGCACTCACGTGTAACCCCAGGCCTAGGAGGCAGAGGCATAAGGTTCTGAAATAAGACCCACAATAAAACACTGTCTAAAACACACAAAAGTTAAAAAAAAAAATAATAAACGAATCGGATAAATAACCTGGAAGTAGGTTTAGGCAATTGAAAGGTCAACCAAAGCTCTAGTTATTATTGATACAGGCAGGTCTAGAGTTCACTATGAAGACTAAGAGGGCCGTGAACTGACAGATCCTCCTGCCCAGTCTCCCAAGTGCGGGGGTTAAAGGCGTTTACCACTAAATTCTGCTTAGTTTATTTAATAATGGTTGGCTGACATAGTCTACTACATGTAATGTCTGCCCCAGCCTGGATCTCTTCATGCCTGATTCTTTTATATTTGGAGCCTAGGGGAGACCCTTTAGCAGGCAGTGAATGGGTAAGCAAGCAGGGGTCCGGAATAAAAGAGCGCTAGTCCCCTGTTGTAAGACACGTCTAAGGCATGTGCTTCCTGTGAGTTCAGGGAAAAAGTTAATCGTGGTGATGAATTTTAAGCCCTTTTTTGTTAATGAGGTACTGTGATTTTCTTAAAATCCTTTTAAAAGAAATGTGTATAGTCTTCTTAGAATTGATGAGTTTCAAATCTTAGCCACATCAACTTCACCCCACTTCATACAAGCAACACAATGAACAGAGTAAAGGTACCAGAACAGCTGCGGCTCTGTGAGGAATTGGGAATGGCTTGATCCCAACCTGGCACCATACTCAAAATCCCTTTGTCCTAGAATCTCTGTACGTGCTTGGGGGCAGGTGAAATGGCTCCGGTGGTAAGAGCGCTTGGCAGCCATGCCACACCTAGAGGGGAGACAGTGGAGCTTCGGAGAGAAAAGGCCATTTTCCTCACTTCATATGTCTCAGAGAAGAGTCTTGGCTGGCACACTTCGGTCCGTTGTCCACCCTTATTCTCATATCCTGGTCAGAGGTAGTATAATATTTAGATAAGCATGCAGCACCTTTCATCTATGAAGAATTAAAAAAGGCATTCCCAGTTGATACTACCTCTGTATTTCTTCTTCGGCAGATAGGAGGCAATGTGGGGAAATTTTGTGCTTGGTAGTGGTAGTTTTCAAAGCTTTTTTAGTTATCACTGCTTTGATGCTCTTGTATCAGCATCTCTTTGTGTATGTTCACATATTGACTGATACATCTTAAGAGCCATAAACATAAGTGGTTCATTTTACAAATGGGCACATTTATTTGCAAATTATTAGTCAAGATCTATCCACGTGCAGACATGCTTTGTTTCAGTCTGAATATACAATAAAATTATTTTAAATAACTTTAATCAACTTCAAAAACAGCAAATTCCAAGACAATTAGGTTAACTTTAAGAACTCGTATTTATTGAGTTAACAGATGGTAAATTAAAAAACAATGAAGCTAATTTTTAAAATCATTCATTGAATAAAAAAAAACAGACTTATTTGACAAACTGTTTTTAAGCTGGTTTTTCATCCTAGTAAGCATATTTTAAGATTCCAATTTGGGGAACTTCTGGAAAGATACCAAATGAGTTGCTGTCTATGAACACTCTTCCATTGAATTACTTTTTTAAAAGCTTTAGAATCATCTGAAAAATAATTTTATGTATCAGCAATAAAAATATAAGAAATAAGCATTTCTAGATACTGGGCAGAAGAGGCACACACTTCTTCAACTCTAGTTTGTCTGCCAGTGTGTTCCTCTGGTCCTTCACCTGTCCTGGGATGTCCTGTGCCTGCAGAAGGAAGCCGCTGCTGGCCAGAACTACATTCCTCTACCTTTCTGGTCAGACAAAAAACCTTGCGTACATGAGGTCTTCTAGATGAGGTGTACCAGTAAATTGAAACATGTTAGCTCCACTAACATCTACACCTCTGGTCTTTTCTCCTCAGCCCTCCAGCTGTAAAAGGCTAAACATACTCTCAGTGTAACTGAAAAGGGGTGTTTCTTTGCTGCACACAGCAGCATGGGATGGAGGTTCTTCACCTGTTCACACTAGGTTGGGATTCCTTGACAGTTCTTACTCTGGAACAGTAAACACACCACAGCACACTACACCTGCTTCCTGTGTGAGAGTTCAGTCATGTGACTGCCCAGATTTTATACACAGACATAGAGATAACGCCACTGTTTTCGTTAGAGAATTAATTCACTATACTTGACAGTAGTGTAATATGAGAACTGAACTGTTGGAGTAGAAATGGAGGTGTTTCATTAAAAAAATTGGGATAGATTGGCTTATTTTGAAATTGTTTTTACATTTTCTTATTTATTGGTCAGGGGCATGCCAAGACACACGTGGAGGCCAGAGGACAATTTGCTTCTCCTTCTACCATGTAGATACCAGGGTTTGAATTTAGGTCATCAAGCCTGGCAGCAAGCACCTTTCCTAACTGAGCATCTCCATGGCCAGGAAGAGATCAGTGCACATGGTTAATTGTTCAGCAGTGGCCTTGTCTTTCCTTTATGGTAACCAGTTGGAAACTGTGATGTAGTTTGTTTTAGGGCCCTAGAAACTCTGCCTAAGATCTACTGTTACATGCATACACATAATTAATGATAGTTAAGACTGTAATTTACTGTTTTATAAGTATATTAGTTATATTTTGAGTTGTCATATAAGGACTGTAGTCAAAGACAAATCTTACCATTGAAACTTTAGCCTTGGGCAGTTTCCCCCTGTGAAATAGTTGGTTTTGCAATAGCTTTTTGTTAATCTGAGGTGTCTTAGGAATGTGATTAGAACAGTACAGCAGGAGATGCAGTTGTTTCTAAGCAAACAAGAACAGGTAAAAATAAGGCTAGATCCTGATAAGTGAAACATTTCCAGTAAGTAAATTTCTGTGGTATCAAAAGGGATCCTATGTAGACAGGTTGTGTGTTTCCATGTAGAATGTATACTCCCTCAGGGCAGCAAATGTTGCTTTCCTACAGCCCTGACACTAACAGGGTTAACAAAGTATTGCATCATATATGCTATTAATGTTATATTTATGTGTGTCTTGAACTTATGAGTAAAGTAAAGGGTTCCCCCCCCCATACAAATGAAGCAGACAAACTTGAAAAATGCTGAAAATTACAACAGAAGACATCAGTTTGTGCTAAAAACTGTGGTGATGTTGCTGGAGAAATGGCTTAGTGGTTAACAGCGCTTGCTGCTTTTCCGAAGGACCCAAGTTCAGTTTCCAGTGCCCATGTCAGGCAGCTCACAACTGCCTTAACTTCAACTCTGGGACATCCAATACCTGGTCTCCCAGAACACCTGCACTTACAGGTACACACACGCACTCACACACACAAGTCCACCCACACACATCTCTCTCTCTCTCTCTCTCTCTCTCTCTCTCTCTCTGTAATTAAAAATATAAATAAATTTTCTTTTTGTTTTTTTGAGACAGGACCTCTCTACACAGATCCGACTGTCCTGGAACTTACTATGTAGACTAGGCTGGTGTCATACGCACAGAGATTAGTTTGTCTCTGCCACTTGAATGCTGCTATTAAAGGTGTGCGCCACTATTCCCAGTCTTAAAATAAATCTTAAAAAAAAAACTGTTGACATTGTAAGGTTCTTTAGAGCAAAATGAAGAGATACGTATGGATGCCTTTCATAGGTAGTAGGTTTTTAAATTTCTAGAACAAAGAAAGACCTGCATGTCCATATGAAAAAAGCACACACCTGCAAGGCTCCTTGAATGTGGCTGGTTGTCTTATTTGTCAGTGCTGGGGTAGAATCCAGGTTCCTGTGCATACCAGGCAAGTGCTCCATCCTTGACTATAGTAATCCCTTGGTTCTCTGAGACAGGCTTAGGTTGGGTTGAAGTCACTATAACTATGAACTGGCCTCAAACTCTTAATCCCCTGCTTCAGCTGCCCCCACCCCCAAGTTAATGGATGGTAAGTGTGCACCACTATGTCCAGCTTTTCAACAGCCTTCTTAAGAGATCAAACCTTTTTCATTAAAAATTTGAAGAAATTTTCCATGTTATTATAGGAGAATCAGTTTGATTCTGCATGTTTTACCCAGTCATTAGCTTATTTGTGAAAGCAGATAACTAAACTTTAAATATCTTTCAGGTATCAGAAAACATAGCAACTAGGAGCTGTTTCTGCAGAAAATTGAGTGAAGTGCTATCCATAATTCCAGGGGCTGGGGATGGAGGAACAGTAAAACAATCCAAGGCTTAGAAATTTCACTTTAAAAGGTGAGTATTCAGCACCAAGGATAGTAAATGGATGAAGGAAATTCTGAATTCAGCCGTTTAGTGTGCAATGCATTTTACAGCACTTGACACGACGAACCCATGCATCACTAGTGGAATTGAAAACCTGTTGTTTTTCTTAATAATTACAGAAGATAAAAAGTAAATAAAACATAGTCCACAAAAAGTACAGAATGGCTAGGAAACAATAAGGAAAAGTCTAATCAAGATTTTACATTATGAGATATGTGATCTAAATTTTCCTGTTCAAATGGAAAGGTAAGAATGAATACTGGTGACTTGATGTCGTATAAAACAGTCATACTTAAAGAAAACAGCACAGATTTTCAATGGTTAAAGCTTGTTCTGCTTTATATCTAAAGTGCATGTGGAAAATAATAACTAAAGAAGAACTTAGAGGGGAGGGGACACAAGAGGAGTTGGATGGAGATGAGGGTGGAAATTCTTTAAAATATAAAATATAAAACTATTAAAAGTGTAAAAATAGATAAGTTAAAATTTTTCAAGTACATACAGCCCTATGCATGTCTATTAAAACAGACACTTTTTGACAGGAAAAACAAAACAGTAAACAATGGCATGGGCAGGTGACTCCGTGATAAGTAAAATACATGCCACACAGGCATGAAGACCTGTGTTCAATCCCAATTCATGTAAAGCCAGGCCCAGTAGCCTGTGTCTGTCATACCAGCGCTTCTGAGGTGACCGGAGAATCCAGGAAGTGTACACAGTAACAGACAGCAAGGTGTTGTCCTCTGAGCTCTACAAGTGACATGCACGGACACGCATCACACACATGCATCACACACATGCACTCAAAACATGTATTTAAAGCAAACTAGAAAAAACTGACTGTTTTCTAGTCATAAAGGAATAATGGCACTAAAGATTATATGGTAAAAACTATAAACAAAACAATTTATCTGTTCTTAAATTTTTATTAATTTTTCTGTCTGACAATTTCCTACATGTATACAATATATTCTGATTGTTCCCTACTCAAGTTTCTCTTCCCCTCCCCCATCCTTACAGATGCATGGCTTTTGTTTTGTTCCACATTTAGTCTAACTGGGGTGACCCATGTGGACTAGAACTGTCCCCTAGAGTGGGGGAGTCAATGGTTTCCAGCTCTCCCAGTGCAGGTATCCTACCTGCTGGCCTCTGAGTTCCTGACTGTCATGGCTGTGACTAGCCCAGGAGATGAATTCTGGGGCTCCTCTCTTGTCTTTGACTCTGACATTCTTTCCACCACCTCCTCCAAAATGTTCATTGAGCATTATAAAAGATGAAAGTGTGAGTGTCTTGTTCAGGCCTCAGCATTATTCCATTATTCTGGCTTTGTTTTGTGTTGTTTTTGTTGTTGCTGCTGTTTTGAGATAGGTTCTCTTGACAGATAGCCCAGGCTGGCCTTGAACTCACAGAGATCCAGCTGCCTCTGCCTCCTGAGTGCTGGGATCAAAGGTCTGTGCTACAGTATGCAGCCTATCATCCTGTTTTTAGTATACTAGAGCCCATCACAACAAACAGTGTGTATTTAAGCTGCTACAGACATTGACAAAATTATACTGAGCTATTTAATAGCAATAGATTAGAGAAGTGTGATAAATCATTCATTTGATAGATTTAAAATCCTTTTATTCTGCTTAGTTTTTTGGGTCTTGAGAAGTCAGTTCTCTGACTCCATTCTGTAGGACCTGGAGATTGAATGCAGGCTGTCAGCCTTGGCAGCAAGTGCCTTTCCCACTGAGCCGTCTCGTTGGCCCTCGATGGGGTCATTCTTAGAAGCATTGATTCCTGATAGAAAATAAAACATAAGAAAAATAAAATAGTTCTTCAGCATGATGATATTTTTTGTTGTTATCAATATTAGAATTAGTGTAAAAGTTCTAGAGATGTATGTGACTGAAGAGGACAAAGTTTTGCCACAATGTTACCTAAAAGAATTTTTAATACCGTGATGAATGTAATAAAAGAAAGGAAAGAATAGCTACCCAGCGTGAAAATCGTGCTATGCCACTGAAAACAGCCATAGTCCGAGCCTTAATGAAAACATGAATGCACTTAATAAATTAGTAAAAGTTAGAAGACATAAACATTAATACACATCAATAGTGTTTGAAAGCAAGGGCAGCCATTAACTGGAGCAAAATTTAGACTCATTTTTGCAAGATGAAAAAATATATGAAGTTCCTGACTTATTTTAACCCCGAAATCTGTGGCCTACAGAAACAGAGGACAGCTCTTTTGTTTTGTTTTTGTGGTTTTTGTTGTTGTTTGCTTTTTGTTTGTTTGTTTTGTTTTGTTTTGTATTTGAGACAAGGTAGCCCTAGCTGACCTGGATAAATTACCAGGGTGGCCATGAACTCCCAGAGAGCCCCCTGCACTGCTGGACTTAAAGGCCACCACTCTTGACCCTAAGCAAAAATTGTAAGCGTTCTAGTAACTTTAATTAGCCCAAAGACTGACTCCAAGTTCAAAAGATGTTTTGTTCGTGTGCCTGGCCTAGAACCAAGCCTAGACCAGGCTGTCTTGAACTCACAGATATACACCTGCCTCTGCCTTTCAGGTGCTGGGACTACCAGTGTGCAGCACATCCCACCTAAAATATATCTTTATTTGTTTGTTTTTGAGACAGAGTTTTTCTGTAACTGTCTGGCTGTCCTGGAACTCACCCTGTTGGCCAGGCTGGCCTCGAACTCATAGAGATCCACCTATCTCTGCCTCTCAAGTGCTGGGAATAAAGGTGTGAGCCACCACACTCAGCTAAAATATACCTTTCTATTTTTAATTTCTTCCAAAGAATTAACTTAGTGACTTTGATAACTGTTTCTCTCATCGATTAGGGTGTTGGTGAAGAAAACTTCAACAGAATTCTGGAAGAGAAAATAAATAAAAATAGCAAAACCCGGTTTTGAGAAGGAAGAATGGTAATAAGAAGGACCATCCTCACCAAATTATTAAGATGTATTCTAAAGTTATAAAATTTAAAACCATGTGCTACTGGCACTAAAATAAATTAATGAGGCAAAAATGTGTTCCAAATAAATTTTACAAATAATGAAGTGTTTGATAGTGATAAGAGATAAACATTTTGCACAATACAAACATTAATTTGCAAAAAAGAAATATCAATGTTTACACTCATATATATATAAAATAAATGATCAGAATTCAAAGTACAGGAAGTCTAAGGGAGCTATTTATGATAGGCTTAGAATGTTGTAATATGTACAAAATGAACAATATAATATACTTGATTACATTTTGAAACAAAACTAGCAAAAGTAGCCTACCCTCAAACATTTAAAGGTAACAGGAAGTCAATATGCTTATTATACACGAGCTCCTGCAGACTCCTAACGGCGGCCTGAAGCAGCGTAGGAGTGGCATCGGTTCCAGAAGATGAAAAGTAGCATATTTGCAAACAGACAAACATCTTTCCTCAATCATCAAATGAGTATTCACTGGAACAAAAGTAAGTTGTATTTAGGTTTAATCAATTACCTTTAAATTAATGTCAAAGACGCATACCTCCAGCTAATGCATTCAGATCAAAGTGGATGAAATCCAGCAAAGACTATTTAAAAATATCAAGGGCTATAGGATGGAGAGAGGTTAAGAAGCCAAGAGTCCAGAATGCAGGGAGTCCAGGAGACCCTATGTATCTTGCCTGCCAGGAGCTAAAGAGCATCCTTTGATGGAGACAGGATCATTCAGAGGCTCAAAATACCTTAACAGTTTCCCATCATTACTGGCATTTACCTTTTGGAAATAACTGGCAACATAAATCAACTAAACAACAACAAAAGGTTTTTTTTTTCTTTTTACTTAGTAAACTTGACTCTGAGAAATTTAAGCTGTTTTCCTATGAGATACTATGTGTTGTTATGCATGAAGATAACCACTAACCCTGAACCCTGAAGGGAGGGGTTCTCTGCAGACTGGCCAGCATTCCTTGTCTCCATGGTTGCATTTAATGCCCACAACAACCCCACGTGGACTTGCTTTACTAACTCCATCTTACAGAGAGGGTGGAAACTGACAGATCAGGAAGCTGGTTAAGACGACACAGGATATAGTCAAGGATCAGGACTTGTCTGGCTCGGGGGCACTTGAATCTGCCCTAGGCTTTTGGAAACACTTTCACACCTCCAGAGTTGCTCCATAAGCCACATATGTGCGATCTGTGTGATTTTTGTAAGGATTAAGAATGGACTGGAGACGGAGAGGGGGGCTAGAGATGGGGTTGAGTTGGCATGTCCAGAGCAGGGAGTTCTATCTCTCTTACCACATGCCCTCGCTAGTTTTATGACAGCTTGACACAAGCTGAAGTCATCTGGAAGGAGGAAACTTCAGCTGAGGAAATGCCGCCACAAGATCCAGCTGTAAGGCATTTTCTTAATTAGTGATCAGTGGGAGAGGGCACTGCCCAATGTGAATGACGCCATCCCTGGGCTGGCAGTTCTGGGTTTTATAAGAAAAAAAGTCCGAGGAAGCCATGGTTAGCAGGTGAGTAAGCAGCACCCTCTATGGCCTCTGCATCAGCTCCTGCCTCCAAGTTCCTGCCCTGACTTCCTTCTACAATGAACAGTGCTGTGGAAGTGTAAGCAGAATAAACCCTTTCCTCCCCAACTTGAATTTTAGAAACATTAACAAAGACACCATATAACCTGGGATGGCAATCCTTTGTGTCCCCAGTTGCTGTTGGAAGGAAGGAAGGACGGACAGACGGACGGAAGGAGAAAAAATAAACAATTTTATTAAATAAGGGATACTTCTAATACAAAGAAAGTAGAAAAAAACAATCAGAACTATGACATTTGCCTAGACTGAGGGAGGGTGTAGCTCTGCAGTAGATAACTTGCCCAAGAGGCATAGTGTCTGGGTTCTAGCTACAACGCAGGAAAAAATAGGATCTAAAGCAAATATCTGAAAAGGCTAATCATGGGAATATGAGGACAGTAACCCAGGAACTTCTTTTTCTCAAAAATTTAGTAGTGATTATTGTTTCTTACATTGGAAATGCATATATTGTACACATTACAAAAGTCTGTTAGGCAAGAGCGTGGGCTTACAATGTACAGAGCTTATGAGTTCCCTGATTCCGTACATGACTTCAGCAAGTGGCCATTCCTAAGACTCCAGTGTTAGCATGAAAAATGGAGATTATTTAATAACTTCCTCATGAGGCAAGTGCAGCATAAATCCACCTACAAATGTGCAGAGCTTAGTCTGGATCTTAAATAGGTTAGTTTGTTGTCATTTTACAAGCAAGCCCCATTTTCTCTAGAGTACCTTGGTGACTAGGCAGAAATGACAGTTTTCCAAACTGGTCCCCAGGTAGACACACCAATTAGAAATAACTTTTGTGTCTTTGTATGTTTCTCAGTTAGTGCATCCTGTAAATTCTCCAACAAGGTTTCTAGGAACCCACCATCCTGCCATTGGTTGAGTGACTGTGAACTTGTTCTAAGAAACTGACAAAAATTAAACATCTGGGGTTTTTGTTTTGCAAGCATTCAGTGCTGTCTGCTTGCATCCCAACTCTGAGCACATGCACAAGTGACTGAAGCAACCTAGAGGCCAGATTTGTATCCATACCACCAGCACAAGATGAGCACTCTCCTTCAGCCAGCTGCTGGCAGCCTGTGGGGCATGGCTTCCCCAGCACCCAGATCCCAAGGGCTGATTGACCATCAAGAATAGCTGTTGAAAAAGTTAGACCTTTTTTAGTCCCAGCACTTGGGAGGCAGAGGCAGGCAGATCTACGTGAGTTCAAGGCCAGCCTGGTCTACAAAGTGAGTTCTAGGACAGTCAGAGCTACAGGGAGAAATCCTGACTCAAAAAAATAAAAACAAACAAACAAAAGTAAGACATTTGCTGTGAGTTGAAGTGTCTAAATTGAATATTTTAGAGCACCTGAAAAACAGGACATTATGACACTTTTACCTCCATTGTGGAAGATGGAAAACCTTGTAAACTTTATGAAAAATGTTTATGTGCATATGTATCTCTTAATATATTGATGCCAAAGTTTATTGGTTAGCTGATTTTTTGACTAATGAAATGATAAGACTTTGTAACTACCCCTGCCAATTAAACTAACTGATGTTAACCAGAGAGTCTGTTGCAAAATCCCAAAGGAAGGTTTTTACACTGTGATTTCTTTTCCTTGTGAGAACAATCACCTTTAATGAATATTTCTGGTTTCTGGGATGTTGCATGGCTCTGTTCTTTCCAGGGTTTCCATGTAGAATTACTTCTAGACAAGTCAGTTATTTCACTGGTGTGCTAGGGATGACATCATTGGCAAAACCCTTTGGTTAATCTGTCTAATAATTAAGTTCTGTACTCTGGTCAATATAGCCTGTAGCTTTAATGTCAGAATGTTGTGTTTTCCTAAAGCTTTCATTCTTTCAGGCTCCTTCCTGGAAGCCTTCCTGGGTTTGTCAGCAGCTCTCCTGCTGGTTCTGTGATTGGCTTTCCTCCACTCTGTTTTGCGATGACCCAATGTCACCTGTCATTGATTGTCTTTTGTTTGTTTGAGACAGGTCTCCTGTAGACCATGTTGGCCTGGAATGCATGGCCTGCCTCTAATTCCTGAGTACTAGAATTTCAAGCTTACACTAGTCAGTAACTGCCCNACACTAGTCGGTAACTGCCCTTCATTGGCTAGCTTATGACTAAAGCTCAGATTCAGAAGAGGTGAAGTTCGGGTCTTCCTTCCATTTGCTTCTGGGCAGTGCTCTAGAGGAACTGGGTGCTGGGAGAGACTAAAGGTCTGAGGTATTGACCTTGCTGTCAAGGACACTGGAGAACCCTGGTGACTCTGGTTATAAAAAGGAAGAAGAGGAGGTGGCAGATAGGGTAAAGACTCTTAAAGAGAGTTACCAGGGAGTGATTCCTAATGAAGTTGTGTCTTGTATCCAGGTGGATTTCAAAAACAGATTAGCTTCGGGGAAACAAAAGGAGAGAGAGCATGGGGAGTAAGGCTGAAGTTGGGTGTTTGGAGGAATTTTTTGGTCTTTAGAAACTGAGTTGGGTGTATAGATGCACACCTTTAATCCCAACACTTGGGAGGCAGAGACAGGCAGGTTCCTATGAGTTCCAGGCCAGCCAGGGCTACAAGATGAGACAGACACTGTCTCAAAAAATAGGAAAGAACGAAAGAAAGAGAGAGGGAGAGAGAGAGAGAGAGAGAGAGAGAATGAAAGGAAGAAGGAAAGAAAAAATAAAAAAATAAAAAGTTTAGTGAATAGCTGTCAGTCTGCAATCGTCATCCAGACGCAGAGGAAGCAATATGAGAATGCCTTACTGATAAAAGGTACCAAGCCACGTGGCTAACATAAACAAGAGTTATGGGTTAATGCAATAATAATGAGTTAATAAGAAGTCTGAGATAACAGGCCAACCAGTTTACAGTTAATGTAAGCCTCTGTGTGTTTCTTTGGGACTGAACAGCTGTGGGACTGGGTAGAAAAGAAACCCTTGTCAACAAATGGCACTAATGTGGACAGCTACATCCACATAAAACCTGAGAGAGCTTGGGAAGTAATTCTAGACACAAAAGAACAGAGTTAAGCAAGACTTCTTGGTAGCAGCATTTTCTCAGGTGGGCTCTATTTGCTAGAGGCAAGCTCCTCTCATTTAAGAGAGGTTTCCTGACTCAGCTTTAGCTGTAAAAACCTTGTTGCTCTTTTAAGAGGCCCCACCAACAAACATTTAAAAGGTGTTTATTTATAGCCCACAGCATGCTTCTTGGTGGTGGCAGGGACCTTGAAATTCCATAGAGTTGGGGCAATAAACAAGGCTCCCATCAGTACCTCTGCTGTGAAGCTACACGCTCAGAAAGCTAAGGAATGGGGTGGATCCAGCTGTCAAAGCCACGACTTTAATCCTAGTCATATCACTTAGCAAATTAAAAACTCATGTAGTCAGAAAAAGAGATATACAGTAAAGATAGATTCAGATGAAAAAGCCCTCTAAACAGTTTACAGTGTGTTTAAAAATATAAATAGGCTCAGGAGAGAAAAGAAAAAGGATAAAGTCCTTAAAAAAAATTCGTTGGGTGTGGTAGTACACACCTTTAATCCCAGCATTTGGGAGGCAGAGACAGGTGGATCTATGTGAGTTCAAGGACAGCCTGGTCTACAGAGTGAGTTCTAAGACAGCCAAAGATACACAGAGAAGCCCTGTCTCAAAAAACCAAAAATTAAAAAGATAAAAGAAATAAAGTTTAAAATAAAGTCACATAAAGATGGAAAATACACAGAGAATATAGGTACTGTATGTTATTTTGCTGTCTTTGAATTGTTTGATAGCTGAGGAAGGAGCAACAGTTGCTGAAAGACATTTGATTTTAAATGCTGCTGGATTAATCCAACATATATTCAAAATGCCTTGACTTCAAAATTTATGTCAAAAGATATCTTATTTTGGAGAAGGTTTTACTTTTGTTTCTACAGGAAATGAGAGGCTGTGGATTCATTCTTGGTTAAGAAAAATTAGGTTTGATCAAGGAAGACCCCTTGAGAAATCTCCAATAGGAGCAGATGACTCATATGATCTAACATTTCAGAGGATCTCTGTTGGAGTTTCCCCTGAGTTCTACAGTCAGAACAGCATCAAGACTGCTGGCTGAGATGATCCAGCCTCAGAGAATACTCCAGTCAGGACTTGACCATGATCCTAAATTTTCTTTAGGTCCCCATAAGATTACCAGTGCCCCCAATCAGAAAAACGTAGCCTGGAAAACTATGCCCACCTTCCCCCAAAAATGGATTATGGATGTTTGTCTTTGTTTAGAGTGTTGGTTACAAATTGTTATGGATAATGGTCAGAATAAAAGCTAAACAAAGAAGATTAGATTCAGAGTTCTTGTTTTGAAAAGAAAAAAAGGGGGAAAGAGCTGTGGGACAATGGTCTTGTACTTTGTAAAGATTTGCACTTATATTGGTTTAATAATATGCTGGATGGCCAGTAGCCAGGCAGGAAGTATAGGTGCGGTGACCAGAACAGGAGAATTCTCGGGAGAGGAGAGGCTTGGTCTGCAGTTGTTACCCAGATGCAGAGGACATGAGATGAGAATGCCTCACTGATAAAGGTACCAAGCCACGTGGCTAACACAAACAAGAATTATGGGTTAAGATGTAAGAATTAACTAATAAGAAGCCTGAGCTAATAGACTTATTAGCTATTTATAATTTATAAATAATTTATAAACCAGTTTATAATTAATGTAAGCCTCTGTGTGTTTCTTTGGGACTGAACAGCTGTGGGACCAGGTGGGTCAGTGAGCTAGCTCAGCAGTATGGTGGCAGAAGAGACCCAACTGCTGCAAGTTGCCCACTGTCCTCCACACATGCATCTTAGCATACACTTACTATTCCCCACCTCTGACACATACAATTTTTTAAAAAATATAATTAAACTTTTTTTAGCTGTTGAATGCATGAATCCATGAATGACTTGATGTGCGAGTCAAACAGTGGCAGGAAGTAGGGAAATGCTGTGAAAACAGGGAAGGGGGGGCTGCTCTGGAAAATGTGAACCAGATCAGGAATGCAGATGTGCAGAAGGGACAGGCAGTGTGGTCTGTGCTTCTGCAATGTTCTTAGCACGAGAACCGTGAAAGAAATGTAACCCACATCTACTCTGCATCTCAGGGTGGGCAAAGTAGTCTGTTTTACCAATCTCTCTGAGTTAGATTATGCTGTACATTACATGCTAACAAAGGTTTTCAAATGTGAGTGGTCTTATTTCTAGGATTTCCAGGCGGGAGAATATATCTAAAAGACAGTGTATTCTGTCTAACTTAAAAAGGACAATTGAAGTTCCTGGTTGCAAGTTGCATGCCACCTGGAATCCATAGGATACCCCAATTCAAACAAAAAACACATGGAAGTGATAGATAATACACTACATTGCCAACTGAAAAGTTGACAATTTTATTTTTCTAATTCCAAATAATATCCACATAATAACTTAGACCAGAGTGGAGTACACATGGCCAGGCAAGTGCTTGGTTTGCAGAGTCTAGGAAGGATGACTTTCAGTGGAAAAGATACCTCGGCATCCATGAACAGGTCAGCAGTAGGCCTCTGCCTGCAGAACACACTGGGGTGGGGGCTGGGTCACATTTCCTGGAGGAGATGGGAGCTTCCAGGGAAACGTTTATCCTACTGGAAAAACGAGTCAGGGTGGAAAGACTGGAGAGTGATTGTGTGGGACCCAGAGAGCAGGTGTGAATGACTGAGACTGTTAAAATGAGACATCCAGACGCATAAGGGGATAGGCATCCCAGGTGCCTACACTGAGGGCCTGTCTTTTGTCCTAGGATGATTATAGGCTTGCTCCAGCACACCCAACTGAGAAAGAGCTGGACAGTCTCCGTCAAAGAAGGGTAGCTGGTCACTGCATGACACCTCTCCACTTATGTTCCAAATCTGGGGAGGAGCATGGTGCAAGTATAAGGATCACTGCAGTTAACCTTGATTGTCCAAAGGCCTGGGAGCCTGTTCAGAGATAATGGGTCTGTAATCCCAACCCTCAGGATGCTGAAGCAGAAAGGTTATTAGTTCTAGGTCAGCCTGAACCACATCATAAACCCTATGCAAACAAAACAAACAACAAAAGATACAGGAAGAGAGTGAGAAAGGAAGGAAGGTGCTCAGGCCACACCCTAGACCTGCTGCCCCAGAACTGATCATTGCTGAGGGCTCTGGATGACCTGTGTGCTCATCTGTGGAACTGCCCTCAGAGGCCTCTACCCAACCAGCAGCATCCCCTCAGAAGTCGACAAGGTGCTTAGAATGACATTGTGCAGGTTGGTCAGCTCTGAGGCTAAAACCAGGTTGGCCCTCATGTGAGACAGCGGAAAGATTATGCACGTAGCCCAGGCAGAGAGAAGAGTAGATGCTGCCAGTTAGCTAAAAGGGGCTCCTGCCCCACACAGGCAAGTTAGGA
Organism: Bramus lutescens; assembly: GCA_001685075.1. NCBI lineage: Eukaryota > Metazoa > Chordata > Mammalia > Rodentia > Cricetidae > Bramus > Bramus lutescens. The sequence continues at coordinate 942,211 of LOEQ01000338.1, read as the reverse complement.
CATGTAAGGATAGCCAGGAACTGTGCCGAGACTGAAGCTAGCAAGATGCCCTTACTCTGTTTCTAATGATTCTAAACTGATGTGGACCCAAAAGGTGGGTTGGGTTTGGGAAAATGGAGCCATAAGCAGTATGGGTAAATTTGAAGATATTTCAAAAACAAAAGTCAAAACAAAAACCTATCATCTTTCCATCTTGGCCTCACTCCAACATATAAAGATAGTTCCATTTTCTATTTCTCTTTACCTGATCTGGTCTCCATAGGCCCCAGCTCTGGTCTAGCAGAAACAATAAATATTTAATTTTCTTCTCCAACCTTAACATAACTGGTTCCCTTTAAACCTTCATGCCAGTTGTTAAAGTCAAACATGCTTCCCAGTCACTCGGAGGACTTGTTAAAACAGATTCTTGGCCTCCTTCTGGGGTTTCAGATTCAGTGTATTTTGGGTGGAGACCTTGAATTTACATTTCTAATAGGTTCCCAGATAGTACTGATATGTCTGGTCCACAGATTTCCATTCAGAGTTGAATTCTCAGGCACCAAGGGCAGTGGCTTAGTAAGACTTTAGAATGATGATTCTCAAAGTGATCCAAATTTCCAGTTGGTTGTGAACCACATGCATAGTCCTCTTTCATATGAGAGACCTGTGCCATAAGGAACTCGCCATGCTAGTTCAACACAGCTGAGCTGGTTTGTGTCCTGATCAACAACGCATGTCCTCTGAAAAAATACAAGGATGTCACGGCAACATCAATCTGTAGTAGAAGTTCTCTCTCTCTCTCTCTCTCTCTCTCTCTCAGAGAGAGAGAGAGAGACACACACACACACACACACACACACAGAGAGAGAGAAGTTTCTAAACATGAGTTCTTACTTGTATTTATCTTCAGACCACTGACAGTGGACTGATGCCGCCTTTGAATGCTCAAGTAATCGTATTATAGGTCAGACAAGAAAATGCATGGTTTTGCTTACATTCTCAGCCTTCCATTTCCTTCTCATTCCCAGGACAACATCTGGGTACCCAGTGGGGGCCATGTACCCTTATGACACCCATAGATTCCTCTGAATAGGCAACGATTTCTAGTAGAGAGGGTGAATTCTCCTTTTGGGATTGAGTTTACTGGCCAGAGGCTCTGAGTCCATTGATGCATCCTCACCCTCAATAGGGAACAAGATACCCTTGAGCCCCCTTTTCCCATACAAAGCCATGTTGGGACAGGAATGTGTCCTGTGTACTATCCCTGTGTCATTGCTCAGACACACAGAAAGTAGTGCTGAGCCCCGAAAGCAGAAAATCAAAGGGTGCAGGCAGCTCAGAGGATTTTGCAAACAAATCTTTTGAGGAGCCATTATTAAGAACTAAATAATCTGGAGCACAGCAGGAGCTCTATTGGTAAGATGTTTTGCCACAGGAGCATGAGGCACACTGAATCCAGTTCCCATCACTCATTTTAAAAGCACTGAATCGAGTACCCATCACTGTACATGCTTGTGATCTGATTCCAGTTCTGGGGAGGTGGAGACAGGGGCTCATTGGCCAGCCCAGCTAGCCTAATCAGCAATGTGGGAGAGACCCTGTCTCAAAAACCAAGGTAGATGGCTCCTGAGGAACAGCACCTGATGTTGACCCTGGCCTCAACATACATGTGTACCCATACACATGCACAATTAAATTACATTAATATATGTTAAGCACTGAACAAATCCACGTCTTCCTAGTAATTGCTATATATTCGCTACTGTGTCTGTTTGGTGAGGTTCCACCATGCAGCTTGTACCACCTTTGTTCAGTGGCATAGCTTCCAAAACTTGAACTACAAAGCCTTATAAGTCAGGGCTTCACTGTTGGGGATATTATTTTAAGGTGTGCTGCTTTTGTTTATGCTACATTTGCTTAACTCTGTGAAGCCATGATACTTTGCCTGTCTAAAACACCCGATGGTCTAATAAAGAGCTAAACAGCCAACAGCAAGGCAGGAGTAAGGGTAAGCAGGGCTGGCAGACAGAGAGAATAAGTAGAAGAAGAAATGAGGAAGAAGGAGAGAGAAACAAGAAGAGGGGAACATCAGAACTCAGGCATCCAGCTACACACAGTGAGCCACACACAAAGAAGTAAAGAAAGATATACAGAAATAGAGAAAGATAAAAGCCTAGAGGCAAAAGGTAGTTGGGTTAATTTAAATTAAGAAAAGCTACGCTAAGGCTGGGCATTCCTAACTAAGAATAAGCCTCCGTGTGATTTATCTGGGAGCTGGGTGGTGGGCCCCTCAAAAGAGGGAAGCATCACACAACACTTCACCCTCTCTTACTCTTCTCCAAACTCCACCAGTTATTCCACACCTTCAGCACCTCACTGCTTAGGGCCTGTGTCTCAGAAAGTGAGCTGCTCCCGGAGTGCTCTGGCTGTGGTGGTCTCTCAGGACCTGTGTAGATGTTGCAGCACCCCGCCCCGGGGGAGGACTGGCCTTAGGAGGAGGCATGTGGAGAGGGAGGCTCAGTTCTAACGTCCTTACACTGTTTGTCTTTCCAGCTTCCCTACCAGAAGGGGCAAACGTGGGGCTTTCTGGTTTCTGCCAGAGCTTAGCCTTTTGCATGGCTTACCATGACCCCTGGTTTTCTTCACTGAAATCTAGAAGGAATAGATTCAAGCTAAGGGACATTATACAAAATATTTGCCCAGATTTCTTCAAAACTGTCAAAGTCATAGAAGATAAAAAAAATGTCAGGAAATAACCGCATAAGGGGGCCAGTTCACACCAAGAGGAACAAACACTGTAGAGAGCCTCGGGAAGTGAGTGGGACGCCTAGCATCGTACGGATGCACATCCCTTGGTTTCAGTCATTTTACTCCACTATGAAAGATAGAAACGTCAGGTGAAATACTCTGTGCTGTCTTTGTAACATTTCTAGAAATATAAAATGATTTTGTCTTAGGGTTTCTGTTGCTGTAAAAAGCCACCATGACAGCAGTAACTCTTTTTAAAGAAAACATTTAATTGAGGGGGCCCGCTTACAGTTTCAGAGATTCAGTCCATTATCATCATGACAGAGAGCATGGCAGCATGCAGGCAGATGTGGTGCTGGAGTAGCTGAGAGTCCTACAGCTTGTAAGCAACAAGAAATCAACTGAGACACTGGACAATATCCTGAGCATAGGAAACCTCAAAGCCCACCCCCACAGTAACATAGTTCTTCCACAAGACCATACCCACTCCAACAAAACCACACCCACTAATAGTGCCACTCCCTATGAGATTATGGGGGCCAATTACATTCAAACAACCACAGATTTCAAAATAAAGTAAATGACAAAACCTGTGCTTTGGTAATAGAAAGGGCATGTTTCTTCTATTCTTTAAAAAACTGCTTTGTAAACAGAAGTTTCTGTCTTGTCAGCAGCTCCCAAAGAAATACACGGAGGCTTATTTTAATTACAAATGCTCAGCCAATAGCTTAGGCTTATTTTTAACTAGCTCTTACATTTTAAGTTAACCCATATTCCTTATTTATGATCTACCACATGGCAGTACCTTTATTAGCATGACACATTCATCTCCTTCTCCCTCAGCAACCGGCTGGTGACTCCTGACTCCACCATTTTCCTTCCCATCATCCTTAGTTTGGTTGCCCCACCTGTACTTTCTTCCTGGCTACTGGCCAATCAGCATTTTATTAAACCAATTCTATAGTGCCATTTCACTTGTATTTTAATAAATAACACTTGCCTGAGGATCAGAAAAGTAAAACAGCCACTCTGGCCGTTCTTATAAGCCAGGCAACATTAACACACACCTTTAATCCCAGTAGCCACATTAGTTTGCCATAGGAACCAGGAAGTAGTGATGCATGCCTTTAATCCCAGAACTAGAGAAGATTATAAAATGGGAGGAGACAGCTCACAGACACAGTCTCATTCTGAGATTCCTGGAGGCAGCATCACCATTTCAGATTGAGGTATAGGTAAGAGCTAGTGCCTGGCTGTTTTTCTTTTCAGACTTTTAGCTTGAACACTTATTTTTCTCTGAGTTTTTATTACCTATGCTTCACAATTTGAGTAACAAATCTTTACAGTGCACAAGAGGATTATTCCACAGAACTGCTCTGCAGCCACCTGCTTTGTGGCATGATAAGAGGGGCAAAGAGGAATGGTGGAAAGATTTTTTCCCTCTCAATAAAGTTTGGCTTTTGAGTCTTTATCTTTTTACAGAATAAAGAGTTCTGTTGGAATGTCATTGATCAAATGCTAACTCTTTCCACTGGTTTTCTCTACAGTCTTGCTGATGCTCCTTTGTCCCCTGCATCCTGGGAGTGGATACCTCCAGGAAGCAAATATGATCACATGTGTAGAAAGCAGATTGGCTCAAGGAGAAGCAAGCCCTCAACTCTCAGAAAATGGGCCAGTGTTGATGTAATGGATCTCTTTCTACTGAGAAGAAGAGCAGGAAAACACAGAGGTACCCAAGCAGGGCCTCTGAGCTCAGGCCTGCCCTTGTGCCCTTGGGATCTGGTGCAGAGGCAGATAAGATGCAGTAGGCTTGGGGTGAGGTTCAATATCTGGTTTCCTACTCCAGGCCCCATAATGGCAGTCATGCATGGCATAGTCTGGGCCTTCTTGGAGGGAGTCTGAAGGAGGAAAACACCTTCTGGCCAGAATCACAGGAAACAACAAACTATACACCTGGTCAGTACAACACGAGACAATAAAGTGGAAGCACACACATCTTCACACCTGTAAGGGTCGGCACATCAGGAGATGTTAAAGTGGAAACACTCATCACACCTGTGAGGGTAGGCACAACAGGAGACGTTAGAGTGGAAACACTCATCACACCTGTGAAGGTCGGCACATCAGGAGATGTTAAAGTGGAAACACACTCATCACACCTGTAAGGGTTGGCACAACAGGAGATGTTAAAGTGGAAACACACTCATCACACCTGTAAGGGTTGGCACAACAGGAGATGTTAAAGTGGGAACACTCATCACACCTGTAAGGGTTGGCACAACAGGAGATGTTAAAGTGGAAACATGCATGAAAACATGGTGGAATAGTCACATGGGAAAGGAATGGAGCCAATGATGAGCTTGTCACAACCCTTGTTTTCCAAGCTTAAGTCCTGGCAGGGGTCCTTGGATCTACTCACTGCCCTGCTCCTGGGGAAGAGAATCAGGGTTGCAAAGTACCAGTTCCCATAAATCTCAGACCTCCTCAAATATTTCAACACGAGATGGTTTCTGAAAAGTAATATATCACTTTTCCACTGCATACTGTTAACCAATAGAATAAACTCTAAGTGGCTGAGAGATAGATCATGGTTAAGAGCACTTGCTGCTCCTGCAGACCAAGTGTGCATCCCCAGCACCACACAGCAGCTCACAATCACCTATAACTCCAGTTCCAGAAAACCCTGGCCTGTTCTCCATGGGCAGGGGTACACAGATATGCATGTAGTCAAAACACCCAAACATACAGAATCATAATAAAATTAAAGAAGAATAATCAATACAACTTAAAAAATGCTAGAAAACCAAAAAGCATGTTTTAGAATTTTAAACATTGCAACAGTATTAAGTGCCATGGTTACATGTGTGTAGTTTAAGTGCCATTGTTACATGTGTGTACTTTCACTTAGGCTCTTCCGAGGTAAAAATGTCAAGGAGACTTCTAGGTCGTATGGACACTCCAGTAATCCTTTTCATGATTTATTAATATTGTGATAGCCTTGACCCCAGTACTCCTGACTTTGTTAATTGCATATCCATTCCTCTACCTCCTGTTTCCTGTTCTCATCTTCCAGACTATGTATGGGGAGATATTGCAGAATATAGAAATACTCTGATAGTGAAATGAGATCATGTATGCAGAGCCTTTCATATTGACTATAGGGTCAAGTTCATAACAGATTTTCCTAAAGTTGCTGCCACCACTGTTCAATTCTGTGAGCTTTCACTTTCTCAGCTTCTCTTCAGGGATCAGTAAAACGTTTCTTCTTTCCTGGATGCCAGCATCTCCTCCTCCTTTTTTGTCTTCTCCCTTCTTCCTCTTTTCTTGCTTTTTCCTTCTTCCTTCCTGGTGTGGGACTTCTGTCTTTGTGTTGCTTTTATTGGTTAATGAATAAAGAAACTGCTTTGGACCTATAGCAGGGCAGAACTCCATGACTTCTCCTTGACTCCACCTCCTTTTCTCCCAGCATTCAGTTTAGTTTTCCCTGCCAAGTAGTGATTTAAATAATATAGTTTCTGTGTTATTATTTTAGTTCTGGGCGTCCTTACTACACCTCCCCTTCTTCCTTCTCCTTTCTCCTCCTGCAGACAGGGTTTCTCTGAGTAGCACTGGCTGTCCTGGAACTTTTTGTATAGACCAGGCTGGCCTTGAACTCAGAGATACTTACCTAAGCCTCAGAGAAGGCCCAGACTATGCCATGCATTACTGCTGTCTGGCACTATGGGGCCCACTGTAGGAAAACAGAATATTGGGCCTCATTCCAAACCTACTTCATCGTATCTGTCTCTGAACCAGATCCCAAGGACACAAATGTAAACCTGAGCTCAGAAGCCCTGCTTGGATACCGAAGTGTTTCCCTGCTTTTCTCTCAAGTAGTGTTGAAACAAAGATGAAATGCCACCACAGCTGGCGTCAGTCCCCTTTAACAAGACAGTGTTAGCATGAAGGATTGTTCAGTTTAAATCAACCCTGTAGACATAGTCTCCAAGGACCACAGTTGCATGAATAGGAAAAAGAATGGAAGTTGAATCCTCTCCCTCACAGTCCACTGACAGGCACTAAGAGCTGGTTCATAAAACTACAGCCTGATCAGCTCCTTTGCTTGTTAGGGTTAGGGTTGAAAAGATGTTTGGAAGTGGTCTAAATCTTATTCTTCATCTGTGGGGATGTTAAAATGTGTACGCCAGCAGCTTGTCCCTTTGAAGTATTTGTGTTCATTTTTCTCTTGAAATAAATATCAATAATTATAAATTATTAAAATGTGATTTTAATGTTTTACAACCAAGAAGTCTGATGTGTGTATTAGCAATAAAGATTGGAATCTCGAAGAGAAACAAATGAGTCACAAAACCAAACATAGATAATATATTGATGTATCCTAACTTTTTTCTTACAATTATTAGTTCATTATAATAGTAGATTTGACCTATTATTTAATTTGATACTGTGTCACTTAAAATGTAAATATGTTGTCTCAAATTCTTTGTGTAAAGTTCAGTGTATAAATAAATACAAATACAAATGAGTAATGATCACATTTTATAGTCATTTCCTATTTCAGTGTAACTATGACCCCTTAGTTAGGAGTCTGTGCAAAAGTGATTGTTGGCTGATCCCAACAACTTTGTTTGAGGGATCTTAACAAACAATCCAGTCTTTCACACAAGTACAGTGCCAACACAAGAGAAAGCACAAGAGATTGAGAATAATTGTTCCTTCTCTTCGCTCCCTTTCCCCCCTTTACTCTGTGCTGAACCCAGGGCAATTTTACATAGACCCCCAAATACCATTCCTAAGAAGAAATGTCTAATTGTGTAAACAGCGGCGGGACGGAGGGTCTCTATCCCTCTCTTAGCCGCAGCCATGCTGCCTTGTGCTCTCCACACAGCCCACACTGGATGATATCTGTTTCCGGAAGCAAATGCTTAAAAATTAACAAAAGTTATAGGGCGAAAGAGCACCCCTGTAACAGGAAAAGGAAAGTGTGGCTTTGTTCTGTCCTCTTCTGTGAGATTCTTTAGAGGGAGGTTTGGTCCCTGCCACGGTGACCCAGTGAGTGAAGGTGCTTGCTGCCATTGATTTAACCTGAGTTCAATCTCAATCCTCCATTTGGAAGTAAAGAACTGACCTTTGTAAGTTGTCTTCTGAGCTCCACAGTGTGTCCTCTGGCACATGTGTGTGCACACATGCATGCACACACAGACACACATGTGAAAAAAAATAAAACTTCAGTAAAAGCTTACAAAATATAAAATGATATATTGTGTGAAAATTCTTTCAACTACTAATGAATGGGACAGTAGATTGGCACAAGCTTTCCAATGAGAAGGACACTAGTCCTTTAAAGGAAGGGGCGGGGGACTCTCACATAGAGATATTCAATTTTAATTTTCATGCAAAGGAAACTGATGTGGGATTCCCCTCTACATGCTATGAATGTTTTATTGTCACTGGTTAATAAAGAAGCTGTTTTGGCCAATAACTTAGCAGAGTAAAGCCAGGCTGGAAATCCAAACAGAGATATATAAAGAGAGTATTCAGAGTCAGAGAGATGTCATGTAGCTGCCAAAGGAGACTGACGGCCTAGAACCTTACCAATAGGCCACAGCCTCATGGTAAATTATAAATTAATAGAAATGGGTTGATTTAAGATCTAAGAGTTAGTTAATAAGAAGCCTGAGCCAATAGACCAAATAGTGTTGTAATTAATGTAATTAATACAGTTTCTGTGTGATTATTTGGGCCTGAGCAGTCCGGAAATGAATGAGCAATTTTCATTTACAGAAAACAATTATGAGCATGCTCAAAATTAAGCATAATGTGTTCATCTCAGCATGATGTCCACTGAAAGAAGAAAAGAAACACATCTCAAGTTCCATTCCTGGAATCCACAGTGGAAAGAGAACTAACTCCTGTTGGAGCCTTCCTCTTTCTCCACCATGTGTCCAGGGATTAAGGATGCAGGTCATCAAGATGGTGCTACAGGGCTTTTACTCGCTGTACCACCTGGCCAGCCCAGCACTGTCTTTAATAAGGAAAATTACTCACTCTGCACAGCTTCAGGTATTAACATACCTGGGGCAATGAGGGAATGAAGACACCACAGACACAAGGATGCATGGACAGAAAAGCTGGTGGGTTGTGCTTGTCCTAGTGAAGGGCACCGATTGCAGCTGGGATGTCCACTTGTTTATTTCATCCATCTAATTCAAGGAGGCAGGCTCGTGGCACACAGCTGAACGAGGAGGAGGGTTCAGGTTTCTTACTAGGAAGAGACTGTAGGGAGCAGTCTCAGGCTGTAGCCATCCTGAAGGAGGAAGCTGTGGTGGATAGTCAGTGTTTGCCCGTCAGCCAGAAGAAGACATCCTTGGGGCTGAGTCTTTGGGGTCTTTGACATTGCTTTATCTGAGTCAAAAATAAATATTCACTGAGCACTTCAATCTACTTTCCACAGAGAATTATCTTTAAAAATGAATGTTAGAGCGAGTTTATGCTCAAATTCAGACTGTTTGCCTCACAAGCATGAGACCTTGGATATGATCTTTAACACCCCCCACACAAACACACACAATTCTTTTAATATACTACCATTTATTTTTTGAAAGTTCAATTGTAGCTGGGTGGTAGTGGCACATGCCTTTAATCCCACTACTTGAGAGACAGAGGCTGGAAGATCTCTATGAGTTCAAGCTTAGCCTGGTCTACAGAGCTAGTTCCATGACAGCCAGGGCTGCTACACAGAGAAACTCCATCTGGGGAGGGGTGGGGAGAAAGTTCACTTGTTTTCTATAGTGACAGTTAAATAATAGAAGTTTATCTGAAAAGTAAAACTAGATGGTTAGTAGAACTGGACCAGAATTCCTAGTACCCACATCAGGCACCCTGTAATTCCTGTTCCAAAGAAGTCAACACGCTCTTTGAGCCTCCACTACACCTGTACACATATGGTAGACATACACCCACCAAACAAATAAACAACAAATAAATAAATAATAAAACAATAAAATATTTTTAAAAAAATCACACCAGATAACTTATACATAGGAATAAATGTATGCACTGGTCATAGTAGAGACACGGGGTCTACTGCAAAAGCCTGAAATGTAGGAGTATATCCACTAATTATGTTAATCATTCAAAACATAAAGAAAAATGTAGTAAAAAAGAAGGTCAGGTAGTGATTCTAAAACAAAGCAAGAAGTAGTCCTGTGGAATAATAGTAAAGTAACTTCATTAATCAATCAGATATGCCATAAATATTGGCTATTTCCTGGGGTTATATAATTGCTCTCACTCAGGGTTACAATTTCTTGGAACATCGCCAGACACATAAACCACTGTCCTCGCTAGTCCAGCTCTGAATCTGGAGTCGGTTTTTAACATTCTTCCATAGACAAGAGAGTTCCTGGAGTCCTCGCAAGGTGTAGCGTTTCTTCGATGGCTATCTGCAGGGCTGCACTGACACCCTAAGCACGTAGGAGAGTAGTAAACCTCTGTCAGTACTCAGGTACTAATAATGGGTCATTATAAGAGATGGCCCCTTATCTAAAGGAACCACGCTATTTCCAAAGAGGAAATAATTGGAAACAAATACTAAATTAAAAACCTTAACACAGTGGTTCTAAACCTGTGGGTCATAACTCCCCAGGCACATATCAGATATCTTGCATATTTGATATTTACATTGTGATTCATAACAGTAGAAAAATTACAATTATACCAAAATAATTCCAAGGTGGGGGGGTGTCACCACAACATGAAGAGCTGTATTAAAGGATTGCACTATTAGAAAGGGTGAGAACCATTGCATTAGCAGGTAAAATTGCTTGTCACAGACAAGCCTCATGACCCACATTTGATTCCCAGGACCCACATGGCAGAAAGAAAGAATTGACTAACACAAGTTTTTCTTTACCCTCCACGTGTGCACTATTACACACATACACACACACACACCAAACAAATGTAATTTTAAAAAATTAAATACATAGTTAAGGCACTGAATTGAAGAGATGGAAAAAATGGCCTTATAGTGTTTCCCTCTAAATAATTTTTTATTTACAATGGGAAAAAGAATAACTTGGCAGTAATCAAAATAGCATAGTGGATATTATTTTATTCAATAGGTATGGCCAACATCACTTCTACTAAGACCTTCTGCTCTGTTCCTGATAGGATATGCTGAAGAGGGCACCCTACCTCTGGGGGTTCTTTCCCATTAGTTTGTAATTGATCACCAAAAGTAAAACAAATCAAAAAGACAAAACATTCCACACAAGTAAAGTTGAGGACTATGTAAAAATGCTTGACTGATTCTCATCAAGAATACTGTGTACCATTGGGCTGGGGCTCAGTGATTTAGATGGGCATGCACGAGGACCTGGAGTCCAGCCTTAGCAGAATGAGATAAAGTAAGAAGAATGTTGCCAATGACAAAAACCAACTCTGGGACTATCCCCAGAAGGAGGAGGCAGGGAGACGTGAACTAAACATGACGTGGATTACTATGTTGGTCCCAGAAATGAAAAAGGACACTAGGGTAAAACTGGTAAGGTGTGGATAGTCCATTACTTGGTTAATTATACTGTACCAATGTTAATTTCCTACTTTTGAACATGGCACTGTGGTCATGAACGATGCTTATATTAGAAGGCACTAACAAATGGTACAGAGAATTTGGTCCTAACTGCAGATTTTCTCTGAGTATAAAATTATTTCAAAATAAAAAAGCTATAAAAAACCCCCAGATAAACAAAGCACTCAAATAAAACTTCCCAGTCCCACATCTATGAAGAAATCTGCTTTTCCTGCATTTTTAGATTCTTCTTCTTTCTGTCTGCACTGGAAATCCTTAGCCCCCAAATCTTCACACGCTTTTATCACCTCATTTAAGAAATAAACAAACACACTAGGTTTCAAAGAATTCTCAGACCCTCTTTCTAAGTATAGATACATTGTATTTAGTTATACAGTGTCTGGAAATGCAAGGGGCAGAAGTATTCTTAAGTCCCATGGCTGAAAGCAATGGCCACAGACAAGACTCACAGGGCAGGACCTGGGCTAGCATTGTCAGGATAGACACACAGCTTATGACTGAGCAAGCTAAGGGACTAGAGAACTCTGTATCCCTACAGCAAGGTGACTGCCTAGAGTGTTGTGAGGGAATGGACCTTATACTATAAGGCTAGGAAAATAACCACTCATAATATACCAAACTGAAGTGTCTTTGTGGCTGTGAGATCAAAACTTATGCTACCCATACAATAGATATAAGACAAGAAATCCATGGAGAACTACTTTAGGCTGGGTTAAAAAAATGGGTGAGCAGTTAGATGAGAAAACTCTCTGTACAGCTGCTCTGATCATACTCTCATGGATGGAAATCCCTTTGAATATTGGTTTACTATAAAAAAAATGAAAAGAATAAACTCGTCAGGAACCCACAAAAATCAGCATCTTAGAGACCAGGGATGATGAAACAATCTAAATACACGATAAAGTAAGTACTCTTACTTTGTATGAAAAGAGTAATGCAAACACATTTCAAGGATAAGCCAATAAGAAACTAGCAGGAAAAAACTTTGGAAATTTTTATTTTTAAAATATATATTTATTTAGCACTGTGTGTGTGGAGACACATACATGCTGTGGTATGGTGCATGTAAGGGCCAGAGGACTGCTTACTGGCAGTAGTTGGTTGTTCCTTCCACCATATAGGTGAGATCATCACAATGGGCAGCAAACACCTTGTCTTGGTTAGGATTTCTATTGCTGTGAAGACCAGGACTACAGAAACTCTTAAAGGAAAACATTTAATTGAGGTAGTGGCTTACAGTTTCAGAAATTCAGTCCATTATCATCATGACAGAGAGCCTGGAAGCGTGCAGGCAGACGTGGTGCTGGAGCCAAGAGTCCTACATTTTGACCAGAAAACAACAGGAAGTTACTGACTGTCACACTGAGTAAAGCTTAGAAAAGACACCTCAAAGCCCTCCCCTACAGTGACATACTTCCTCCATTAAGACCATACTTACTCCAAAAGGTGGCACCTCCTAATAATGGCACTCTCTTTGGAGGCCATTTTCTTTCAGACCACAATATTCAAGACATTGCATTTAGTCCAACTTCAAAAGATCCTATAGTTGATAACAGTTCCAACTTGTTTCAAAGTCCAAAGTCTTCTGAGACACATAGCAATCTCTTAACTGTAATCCCTCTATAAAAATCAAAATAAAAAAGCAGATCACATACTTCCAACACCTAGTGACATAGGTTATACATTACTGTTCCAAAATACAGGTTGGGGAGTATAGTGAGGAAATATTGGACAAAATCAAGACTGAAAACCAGCTAGATAACGGCAAACTCTGCATCTCCTGTCTGATGTCAAAACACTTCAGATCTCCAACTCCATCAGGTTTGACTGCAACACACTTCTTTCTCTTGGGCTGGTTCCACTCCCTGTTAGCAGCTCTCCTCAGCATGTGTCCCACAAGTCTAGCATCTCTAACATCTTGTCAATCCAGGCTTCAACTTCACAGCTTTCTACTAGGTCTCCATTCAGGGACACTCTTGACACATGTCTGGCCTCAGCAGCTTTATTACATAACTCCTTTCTTCTGTCCTTAACTCTAAATCCAGAATCACGTTGTTGAAAATGCCAAGTTCTGCTGCTGACTGGGGCTGGAACACAGTCCCTCATTCAGTTACATCTTCACTAGCTTTCTGCTTTTCACTGCCTAGGTTTGGCTGTCCTGAAACTCGCTCTGTAGACCAGGCTGGCCTTAAATTCAGATCTGCCGGTGTCTGCCTTCCCAGTGTTGCAAGTAAAGGTGTGCCCTACCACACAAGGCTGTAAGCTTTTCTTTATTTCCTTTTCACATGATAGAAACTTACCTGGGCAAAATCTTGCCCTGAGGTCACCACTCCCTGTATTTCATTTTTTAATCCATTTATCTCCTTGAACACAGAATTTAGATTTATTTCACTTCCAGGTGCTCTTTTTCTCCTCAATTTACTTTTTGTAATTTACCCTGCTTAGCCTGCTCCTTTTCATTATAAATCTTCATTAGAGTTAGTGCTAATATCTACATGACAGATATACTGTGCTGTTTTGAGATTTATTCTTCCAACAGAATTAATCCAAAACTCTTCACTTTTTCCTCAGGGAGACTCTTTGGACAAAGCCAAAAGACAGCCACTTCCTTCACCAAAGTATCACAAAATGATTTCTAGGCAACATACTAAAATTCTTCTCTGAAACTTCTTGAGCCAGTTCCTGACATGTCAGGTGTTTATCAGTCTGTCACTACAAATATTCATTATCATAGTGATAAGAAATTATATATTGCCTCACTGTGCACATATATCCATGGGGTCAAGTAAATGAGAACTAAAAATAATTAAAGCATTGCTGTGTAGTAAAGATGAACCGGATTTTTCTTGTGCTTATTCCAGTCATATTGTCTAGTCCACACAAGAAAGCTGGCAGTGCTAATAATCCCAGTGCTGGGCAGGAGCAAGCAGGCAAGTGCTGGGTCCTGCTGGCCCACCAGCTTCACTTATTTGGCTGCTGACAGACCCTGTCTTAAAAAGCAATGTGCATGGCACCTGAGGAATAACATTAGAAGTTGACCACTGGCTTAGCATCCGTAAGTGAACACACACACACACACACACACACACACACACGTTATGGAGTTTAAGCTCAGCGTACTGTTGCAGAGGCAAGAGAATCTTGAGTTCCAGCCTGGGATATTCAGTAAGATTTTCATTCAAAATAAAACAATATAGTTATAAAATATCAAAAAGGAAGACTCAATGTTTCCTCAGAAGCAGGTCTTCAGGAGAGAAGAGCAAAGAGGCATTTTGTCTGTGTATCTTCATGGCCACACATCTCTCTAGTAGCTTACACACAAATAATATGGCTATTTTTTCTCTGCTCGCTCACATTCCTCTCACTCTGGGTCAACACTGGCACAGGACTCACCTCTTAGACTGTGCTGTTGCTCACCTGACCATCCTTTCTTCCATTCTCCAAAATCTTTTCTATCTTTTATACTGGGTGTACATTCTGATTCTCTTATGAAGGGACCTTAATGACATCTCATGCTGTCCCATGTCATGGTATAACCAGCCTGTATAACACTCCTAAATACTAAATTATATTCTATGCCAAGAGTTTGGAAACTATGAAAGCCAAACAAATCCTGGCCCATTGCCTGTTTTTGTATGGCCTGCAACTAAGAATAATGCTTACATTTTTAAATGATGGGAAAAAATCAGAAGAAGCGTAATATTTATGGCATGTTTCAATAATATAAAATTCTAAGTTTAGTGAACCCCTCATTGTCCAATAAAGTTTAATTGAAGCCCAACCACACCATGCATTTATGAACTGCCTGTAGTTGTGGTGTTACAACAGAGTTGAAAATTACAACACAGAATATATGGCTCACAGTAACTGAAATATGTACTGTCTGGCCCTGCACAGTTGAAACTTGCCAATCTGAGTCTCTCTTCTGCTCTTTCTGTGGATTTTATCATGCATATGAACCTTCCCTCTCAGATTCACTTGAAATCGACTTGAAGCCAGGCACACTGTCATATGCTTCTTTTGTCTCCCTGGCACCTGACTTCATGTAGGACAGTTATGAATTATTTCTTTAGCAGAGTTTGACATGTCAAGTACTGGATTTTAAGAAATGAAGCTGACTTCATAGTGCAGAATGAATTAGAAATAAGTACAATGTCAGCTTATGTGCATTAATTTAGGCTTGAAGGAAGATGCTACAGTATATGGGGGATGTGTTGTTTTAAGACCTGACTACGTGCAGTTGAGATAGGGTGGTAGAGCCAGGAACCTGGAAAAGGGTCTGGTTAGATGATTCAAGACAGAAAGGAGATGATAGGAGATTTAATCTGGCAGGTGAAACATGGAATCCAGAGGACTCAGCCTCACACAGCCAGAAAGCAGCAGATAACTGAGTCCAATAAGCCCCTGGGGACAAAGTGGGGGTGGGCAGCTCAACCTGGAGCCTGAAAGCCCACAGGGCAAGCAGTTAGCGCATAGTGACCAGAGAAGGTAGCTGCCTGCAATTAAGAGACAGAATTTAGTGAATCTGGGCTCAGGGAAGAATTCAGAGAATCAAAGTGCAGTAGAAAAGGGTGAACTGTTGTGAGTACCAGAGCTGGGTGTCGGGCTCTGAGCTCAGGCAAGCAGAGAGACCCTTACAGGCTATGTCCTGCAGGATCGCATTGTTACCTAGCTCCTTCTACCAAAGACTGAGATTACAGTGGGGATGGTCACATAGTCAAGGCTACAGACCTCCAAAAGCAAATCACTGCCCATAAACTGCAAAGGGATTGTTGAAGGCCTGATGAGAGGAGCTTGGGGCACCTCCTTATCTCCAAGTCATCAGTGCCATGAAAGCTAAAGATTAGTGTTAGTTGCTCTAGTAGAAGAGACTTGGCAATGCCACCCAGATAATAAAAGGGACGTCAAATACTGCAGCCATCACCGCCTCCTCTGCCCACATTCCCTGGACTTCACCTCTACAGGCAAAATGGTTCTCTCACCGTGCACCCCTGCCCTACATATCCATCTGCATAAAGCTTTGTTCTAGTGGTAGGCAAACTCAGTGTGTGCTCAGATGTTCTTATCCACAGTTGGTCCACATGGTGGGTAATTATCCCAGCTTCCCCACTGCCCAGGTTGAATAACTCAGAGTGTATTGTACAACTATGCCCTTGGTACAGTAGTTACTGGCATACTGGGCACATAAGACAAGACAGGTGTGACTGAGAGATGGCACTTTGAATCTTACTTGATTTCAATCAATCTAACATTTTAAAATAATACTGCTAGCCATGGTGGTGCATGTCTTCAATCCAAGCACTGGGAGGCAAGGCAGGTGGGTCTCTGAGTTTTCAATCAGGCAATGCTACCCTGTCTCAAAAGCAAACAGAACAAAGCACCTTATTCCAGCTGCTGAAAATCTTTTGAGCATGGTCACAAAACCCTTGGCTAGAGTAAATAAGTGTTAGGAAATGTACATTAAGATGGAATGGGTTATCCTAACTGAGTTATATGTAAGTATAAAATACATACTTCAAAGGCTGTCAAAAATTTAATATATCAAATAATCATTGAAATGTAGTATGCTAGATTTAATGGGCTAAGAAAAACATAGTCATAAATTAATTAATTTAACGTGCTTTGCTACGTTTTATTTTTAGTAGTCTCAGTATATGGCCCTCGATGCCCTGGGACTCACTATGTGGACAAGCCTGGCCATAAAGTCACACAGATCTGCATTCCTCTGCCCGCAGAGAGCTAGGACCAAAGGTGTAAGCCACCACACACCTGGATTCTTCTTTTTTTTTCTTTTTAATATAACTGCTGTAAAGTTTAAAGCTACCAATGTGATTTGCAAGGCATTCCTATTGGACAGCTCTTTTCTACAGTGCCCTAGTTCTCTCCAGGACAAACAGGCTGGGTAATCCTGGCTTCTCAGCTTCCCTCCCTGGCCTTAACTCTCTGGATGCTAGCTTTCCTGAGAAGACACCTTTCTCAGCCTGAATTTTGTTGTTTGTATTTTTGTTTTGTGTGCTGAAATGAGGTCTCCCATGTATCCCAGGCTTCCCTAGAACTCACTGTGTAGCTCAAGTTCACCTTGAAATCCAAGTGAACCTAGAAATACAATTACCTCCCAAGTGATAGTATTATAGGCATTTGCCACTACCTTAGCCCTGTGGTTTATCCTTGACCAACCACACAGAGAACATGAACAGACCTGAGATATTATCCATCCTAAGCTTTTAATGAACTGGGGCAAACCTTTAGAAGTTCAGGATTTAGTCAAGGCTGCTCAGAGTTCAGTATCAGACTTCATGCTACCCGCCCATCACTTCACCATGGCTTTTAAATTGCTTTGTCTGCCTTTTAAAGGTCACTGAAAAAATGTAAGAACATGGGTACCGCTACTCAGGGGAACTCATATATACCTTCTCTGCATAGTCTTAACTTCATGCTTCTCTCTACATGCTCCTCAGATCTGCTAAGGTGGTAGCTTTCCTGACCCTGGTTAAACATTCAGGCAAGTTCATGAGCTCTTCCTGTCTTCCTCGGGTCTCCACTCTGGAGGCCACATAGCTCCGGACCCCTCGAACTTTCTCTCCTTCCTCCAGTCCTGCCAATGGCTGTGAGCTCCTGAGGAAGGAGGAGGAGTCAGAAGGAGGCAGGACGCCTTCTTGACGGTTTCTGGAGGAAGATGGTGGTGTACAAAGCAGACTTGTTAAGCTGACACTTTCTCTGCTGACACTGTGAAGGGGTGTTGAGCATTTCCTCTGCTGGGTCTCTCAAGAGCCTCTTTCGATGTGGTGGCACCTGCCATCTCCAGGGTAGCTGCCTCCTACCCAACCTTCCTCTGTTGGAGTCGCTGCTGATCTCTCTATTTATACTACATTCACCCAGGCCCTCTTAGGAAGAATATTTCCCTGCTCCTATCTGACTCAGTTCTTCTTCCCCATATGCTCCATCCTGCTCCCTACCCCTCAAACCCTGCTGTCAAAGGGAATTGGTTATCATCTAGACTAGCCCGAGGTGAGGCAGTCCAGTCACACACATGCCCAACTGCTTGGTCATAGGCTCAGCAGTGGCCTGACCTCCAGCTCCTCTCCTTAGACTCTCCCAACGAGTTTGTAGGTGACAGGATCTCTTAACAGCCTTGGAAAGTGGGTACAAGTGTAGTTCCCCACACAGCCCTCTCTTAACTTCAATCTTGACACACCTATATAATCCAGGTGGCCCAGGGCTTCCAGTAAATTTGTCATCAACTTCACCAATGACTTTTGCAAATTTCCATATGGCCTAGTACCTCTTTAGTCCCACAAAAGACTCTAATGTGGTAAGTAAGTCACCTGAACTACCAATTTAGTGTTTTGGTAGATCTGATTTTATCACAAAAGTACATTCTGGGAATGTACAGAAATAGGTATGTGATCTTCCTGTCCTTCCCCAAAATAAGCAGGTTGTTACATGTTTGAAAAATTTCCCGGGTTAAATATGGGGAGAAATATGTTTTATTGTTCTTTGTCTCTCTGTCATTCTCTCCCTCCCTCCTTTCAGCTGTTTGTTTTTAATGAAATAATAAGTATTGAATGTCTCGAGAGAGATGTGATTTCCTTTGATACCTGTTAAGACACCAGAGGTTCCCATTGTTTGATCTTCTTTGATCTCCACAGCTACTTTTTTCTTTAGCATTGTAGTATTTTTGAAATTTTTACATGAGTATGAACAACAATAGTTAACATTGTCATCATAATGAATTTGAAGAGTGTGGCTATGTTTACACAAGAAAACTGTTGGCGACCACCATCTTCATCTGTTTCTCAGTGGATTATTTCATTCGCAGGTAGAGAGAGCATCGCTATAGCAGCAGCCAGCATACTTCTTATCAAAGGAACAGTGTTTGTAAGCTTTTGGACTATTTCATGGTCTTGTGGTTCAGTGCTGTGGCAGAAAGAACATCCGTGTTAGAAGGCTTCTGGGGGTGATTCTTACAGGGAAAGGACAGTGTCTAGAACCCAACCTCCTCCCATAGGTGAGTTCAAAATAAAAACCTGCCAAGTCCTAGTGTTTTGTATGTCCTTTCCAGTATCATTCTGAAAACAAAACAGAGAGGCATCGTTTAGCCGGACAGCAAGCACATCAAGGGTTCTCACTGGCTATTCTGTGAGTTCCATTCGGGGTCGCACAGTCACTGTGAGCCTGCGTGGGCACAGTGTGTGCCATGGCTGCTTCCTGCCTTCAGTCCTCCTCCCTGTGCTTTAAAATGAGCAAAGAGGAGAAGAAAAGGACGGTGCACTGGTCACGGGCTTCCCTTTATCTCCCAGGGAGGAGTCCTTTTAAATAAGGGGCTTGAACTTGACCTTTGAAGGCACAGAGGTCCAATGCACACTTTTAAAAGTAATGTTTCAATTTTAATAGAGACACTTTCAACAAGACTTTCAAAACTGAATGGTTAATCTTTTAGAGTAACTGATGGGCAAAGAACATAAATTTAAGAAGAAAGCCTGCAAATAGGCATGAAAGTATTGTCCTCATTCCTCTGGTCATGGAGGAAAGCACAAGGTCAGTTGCCTGCTTTCGGGTAATTCCCACAGACCCAAATTTAGACATGTGATTTCATACCAGCTCATGATAAGTCTGGTCTGAAGGATTTGATACTAAAAACTAAATTTAAGAACTTATTTGTTTATTGTGTGTGCATGTATACACAAGAGAAGTTCAGAGGAAAACTTTGGGAGCTGATTCTCACCTTTGACCCTGCTTTAGGGGTTTGTGCTGTGGTGTGAACCCTAGGACAGCTCAGTTGCTAGTGCTAGCCTGTGGTCTTTCTCTGGCTGGCATCTTGTTGTAGGAGTGCTGGAATTACACATCTGGCTTTTTGCACGGGCTTTGGGATGGAACTCCAATTGTCAGACTTGGATGGCAAGAACTTTTACCAGCTGAGCCATATTCTGGATCCCAAAACTGTTTTTTTTTTTAAGATTAAAAATAACTCATATTTTTCAGTGTTGGCAAAATGGTATAGAAAGAGTCACTGTCATATGCTGTTGGTGAGGGTGTAAATCTTTGAGATCTTTCTGGAAGGCAGTTTGGCCGTATCTATTGAATGCCTCAGAATTTTCATAAAACCTTTAAACCACTGTTTTCACTTTGGGGATTCATGCTCAGAAAATAGTCATAGATGCTCACAAAATTTTAGCTACAGGATTTTTATGAAAGTGTTTTTGGTAGAAACAAGAACTGGATAAGACATAAATATTTGATAACCAGGCTCTATTCACCCATTAAAAATGATACTAGAGAAATATTTAATGCCAGAGAAGGTGGGGAAGCTGGCTAGAAAACAGAAGGTTCAATGAGATTCTGTTTTGTATAAATACTTTTTGTTGTTGTTGCCATGGAGCTTGCAACAGGGGTGGCCTCTGACACTGTGAGATCTGTGTACAATCTCATCAGCCCAAGTAACTTTAAAGAACATGTCAACAGTTACCTCCACTATGTGGCTTCTTTGGAATTGCAAGGTTTATACTTTCAGCTAGTAAATCATCTGTGTCATAAAATACCATACTGTATCTTAAAGAGTTTGTAAAACCTCACTTCAACTCTACTGTCTTGCAAAGTGTTAACAAATATTGTGGAAAACTCACCTCCTTTCTCATCTTGGTAGATAGAGACAGATAAGAATTTCAGAAATCAAAATAGAACTGGCTGGTTCACAGCTGGGAGGCACTGACAATTGGGCACATTTGACTACAGACAGCAGCTCCTTCACAGGATTGTCTGGAGTCAGGAACTTGTACATTAAGTGCAACCCATAGGTGGATCTAATGGTGGCATAGGGAGATTCTCACGTATACTCACCAAAAGAAAAACGATGTAGGCATGTATGCCATCTTCACTGGTGGGATAGTGTTGCTAAACTTCAATCAGCAGTTAGTGAAAATAAGGATGTCCTTTATTTTGTCACCCAGGATTATGAAGCAACTGTAACCCAGAACCTGAATTTGAAGATTGAACTTAAACTTTTACCAATGCATTCAAACTCAGAGATGCAGTACTGATATTAAAGGCGTGTGCTACTACTGCCTGGCAACTTTTTTCTTTCTTCTAATGTTTCTATTTGCTATTTTAAAATGTTGAATGTTTTGTTTTTTCAACATAGAGTTTCTCTATGTAACAGCTTTATTTGTATACCAGGATGACCTTAAATTTACAGAGATTCACCTGCCTCTGCCTCCTAAGTGCTGGGATTAAAGGCATGCACCACCAAGCCCCAAAAGTTAAATATTTCTAGAGGAATTCATTCATATAGTTGCCTTAAATGTTTTAGCTTCTCAACAAATAATAATCATTTGAACTGAATAAAGAACGAGTAACTTTATTTACTTATTTGAGAATGGGTCTCATTGGTTGGCATGGAGCTGTTTCACCACTGTGGTGGCAAGCCTTGCCTTGAATCAGGCTGGCTCAGATTCACAGGGATTTGCCTGCCTCCAGATTTTGGAGTTAGAGGGGCTCCAGTCTAGAATTTTTTCTGTTTTTTTTTTCTTTAAGTACTGCACTAAGCAGTTTATGTTAAAATTTTGTCAACTCTTTTTATTCTCCTAGAGTTACCTTTTATTTTTATAAATAATTGATAACCCTGGAGGTTAGGTTTAAAATAATTTAATCTCAGAACCCAAGAGAAAAATTTTCCATTCTTTCCTCACACCTGGGTCTGATAGAACATCTGGATTCTCACCTGGATTCAAAGCTTAAGAAAACCATATATATATATATANTATCTATCTATCTATCTATCTATCTATCTATTTATCTATCTATCTATCATCTATTCTGAGAGAGGGCCTTACTAGGTAACTACCTGGAACTCACCATGTAGAGCAGGGTGGTCTCTAACTCATAGAGATCTCTCTGCCTTTGTGTCCTGAGTGCTGGGATTAAAGGCATGCACGACTATGCCCTGCTTTAAATAAAGATTTACATTTGAATTTCATCTTAGGAGAGTTTTGTTTTAGTGTTCTATTCCAATCTTGTATATTAATCCCATATATGAATCACAGATTTTAGGAGTGGCTTCCTACTGCTCCCCTTCCCTCAGCCTGGCAGCTGCTGCTGAGGTTGTGGGTGCATCACTCTGCCTGTCTGCAAAATCTCTTTCATTCTTTGGTCTCCTCACACTTTCCACAACCTTGCCATTTATAGTTCATTCTGACCAAATAGCTTTACTTGGATTTCCAGGTAACTAACACAAAGACACACACACACACACACACACACA
>LOEQ01000338.1:885699-909975 GCA_001685075.1 Bramus lutescens | reverse complement strand
GAGGGAGGAGGAGGGAGGGAGAAGGGAGAAGGAGGAGGGAGGAAGGAGGAGGAGGGAGGAGGAGGGAGGGAGGAAAAGGAGGAATAGGAAGGGAGGATACTCTTTACACTGTAAGTTTACACCACTTACAAGTTGCATGCCACACTGCTCTTGGTTAGACAAGAGTGTTGATACACATTTGATTCTGTGGCTGTCAAACTGTGTATGTTATGTTTGATCTCCTTCATTTAGTGTTTTTCATACATGCAATTAACACTTGGGCTGCAATGAATGTTATACTTTATTAGGATTTCTTTTTCTTTTTGATACAGGATCTTGCCATGTAGTTCTTGTTGGCCTAGAATTCACTATATAGACCAGGCTTGCCTTGAAGTAATTGAGATCCATCTATCTCTCCCTCCAAGGGCTTGTACTGAAAGGTGTGTACCCCCTCTCCTATTAGGATTATTATATAGCAATTAATGTTCACTTGTTTAAAACCCATTTATTACACAAGTACTTTTTAACCTTGACCCGCTCATCCTCGAGGGTTAGAGAGACAAGCAGGGTGAGGCTCAGGGCCTTTCAGAGGACCAGGTCATTGGAGGAGCCAAGTGGTTATGGAAGTCAGTGTCACAACCATGCATCAGATAAGTAATCCGCTTCTCTGGACTGTGTGGAACGGCGTCTGCTCACAGTGATGGGCAGTGGGGACTTCAGGGGACGAGACGGACCTGAGAAGAGTCTCAGGGAAAGCAGGATTAAGGGAAGCAAAGGAGACCGAGGGAAGGGATTTGATACAGGGCAGAAAGTCTACAGAGTAAGGATGACAGTGACAATATTTGGAGTATTTGTCCTTGAGTACAATGACATTCCAGATGCCATTTTTTTCATTCATTTCCCTGGAAAACAAGCACAATTGAGTTCCAGAGTTGGAAGACTGACTCTCACTTCGCACCTGATTGTTCAGCATTCCTTCATATGAGGTGCACAGCCCCTGCTGCTTCTCAAAGCTTGTTGTATTTCAACACAATCTATTTTGCTGAACATAATCTCTTCATATGGTCCAAAGTGTTACTTAACTTTCTGAATTTACTTTATTATACAGGTATTCCTCCCACAAATAAATTCACATGGTTGAAGTCATGCTTTTATGGGGAATTAACAAAACACAGTTCTCCTCTGGTGCTGTTTTCTAGGGCCTGCTGGGAAGCTGAGACCCTCATGTCTTCACATCTGATACAAAGTGAAGACCACATCAAGGACATCAGCACCGGATGTTCTCACACTGGCACACACACAGGCTCATGCCTGCAGGAGCACACACACACACACACACACACACACACACACACACGAGTGAACTGACGTGTTTTTGTCACAGGAACAAAAGTAAATGGTGTGGCTGGATTTTT
The DNA here is from genome assembly GCA_001685075.1 of Bramus lutescens. Classification (NCBI taxonomy): domain Eukaryota; kingdom Metazoa; phylum Chordata; class Mammalia; order Rodentia; family Cricetidae; genus Bramus; species Bramus lutescens. The sequence continues at coordinate 908,581 of LOEQ01000338.1, read as the reverse complement.
CTTTCTACTGTGGCATGTGGTATTTTCATGTGTTTAAAACAACATTTACACTATTTCCTTTGTTACTAAGAGCAAAGAGGCGCTCGTACAGTTACATACAATAAATACACCCCATGGTGTGGTCCTAGACTGACCAGCTCGGAATCACCACAGTGCCTGGTACTGAAGATCGACTGACTCAGGGTGCCTGGGTGCCGGAGTCATCAAACACAAGTGACAATTAGCTGGGTCTTCGCTGTGGCTTTGAGTGGCAGAACTATTAATGCAGGTCCTTCCATCCTCTATCTTCTTTGTTTTAGCGTCAAACATTTAGAAATCAAACAATGAGATTCAGAAGTATATATTTGACCTGAACCATTAAAAAAAAAAAAAACAGAAAAAACCCCGCATAGTGGAAGGGAGGGAACCAATGCCCACAAGTCGCCCTCTGACCTCTGTCTGTATGCCAAGGCACACAGAGTACAGCAAACATAATACAGTAAACATAAAAGAAATTAAGAATTTAGAAAAAGCCTAAAAGTCAGAAGTGTATTACTCTTTAAATGTTATAATTCCCTTACATCACAGTGGAAGAGGCCCCACGTTAGGGCTATCTGAAATACAAAGCGGGCTTTACCAGGTGAGGATCTCATAACATTTGTTTCTTCTTGGCACATTTCTATCTGTCGTCAAGACAATTTTTTATTGCTTTTGATTTATATCTTTCAAGATTATATTTGCCCATAGTGCTTTCATGTGGTATTTTGGAATTTATGACAGGCAAGGAAACCTATGAAAATTCTGAGTTACATTTCCTTTGAGATATAATAAACAGTTTTGTCTCACCGAGTCTAGTGCTAGCTTTTGCTCTACTTTTAGTTAAATTAATTAATTTTAATATTAATATTTTTAAGATAGGGTCTCTCTGTACAGTCCTGGCTGTCCCTAGAATTACTTACATAGTGTAGGTTGGCCTCAGACTCACAGAGCTCCTCCTATCTCTGCCTCCTGCATACTGGGATTAAAGGTATATGCCACCATGCTAGGCTTGACTTTTCTTTATTATTGAGCATTTCATACATATATACAATGGAATGGAACATGATTGTATCCAGTCTTATCTACATGATTTTTTTCACAGATTTACTTATTTCATTTTATGTGTATTGATGTGGGTTTTCCCCTTTGTATGCTGTAAATATGTTTTATTGCCATTGGTTAATAAAGAAGCTGCTTTCTGCCAATGGCTCAACAGAATATAGCCAGGCTAGAAAAGATATATATAGAGAGAATGTAGGCAGAGTCAGGGAGAAGCCATGTAGCTGACCCCAGGAGACAGACACTGGATGCTGGATGGAACCTTACCAGTTGGCCACAACCACGTGGCAATACACAGATTAATAGAAATGAGTCAACTGAAGATGTAAGAGCTAGCTAGATGTATGCATAAGCTAATAGGCCAAGCAGTGTTTTAATTAATACAGTTTCTGTGTGGTTATTTCGGGTCTGGGTGGCCAGGAACAAATGAGCAGTCTCCGCCTACAGTGTATGAATGATGTTTTGCCCGCATGTATATGCCCTATATGTATGCCTGGTGACATTTAGAAGTCTCCGGGTCCCCGAGAACTGAGGTTACAAGTGGTTGATTTACTATGTGGGTGTTCACACTACTAGTACTACTGCTGAGTCATCTCCTCGGCTCCCACCCTTTGTTTTAAAATCCTCTGATTAGGCTGTAGGATCCCTAGATCTTTAGACAGTATTTTGACTCCCTCTGGTAATTTGAAAGGGATGACAAAGATCTCTGTTCACAGCCTCTGTCCGTTTATGACCAGATCAGCAAGCGAGCAGTGTATATCACTGCACGTGATTATGGAAGGACATTTCTGGTGTCACCAAGCTGGTGGAGGGTTCCAGAGCAAACTCCCATTCTCAGCATCTTTTCTTTCTCAATAGAATCCACCAGAATTCATTTGAAAAGCAGCAAAACTTGAGTATGACAAGATGCCATGACTACTACATAGTGTTGGCATTATGTCAGGATAATCCTTAGTTGGGAGACCTTCATTAGTGTGGGAGAAATCTAAAAGAAAAGAGTGAATTTAAAAACCACTCCATGAGCTAGCAAGATAATTCAGCAGCCTGAGGCACCTGTGGCCAAGCCTGAGGCCCTTAATTAAATTTATGGGATTCACATGGTGGAAGGCAAGGACCAACTCCAGCAAGTGGTGCTCTGGACTCCACACATGTATACATACATACGCACACAAAATGATGAGTAACTATAATTCAAAAATAAAATAAGAACAGCAAAGCACTAGCTGGCTTTTCTGACATCCTGACCCAAGAAGACTAGGAGCTGAAGGAATTGGGAGACAAGCAGGCGACAGTGCCGGGCCAGGGTAGCTGCAGTCTAGAAGTATAACTTCTGAGGGAAGTGGATCACAGGTCACAGGGGAGGGGAGGGCAAAGGCTAGCTAGAATTTGGCAGCAGCCTGAGAACGGAGTCCAAGGGGGTGGGAATCATGCAAAAGCCTCTTACCTGTGGCTCTGTAGCCACCAGCATAGGGTGGAGCTGCACGGGGTCAGAGTCACTGCCCACCGGCTAGGTTTTCCTTTCTTCTCTGCTGGTGGGCTTTCCCTGGATTCCCTTCTCAAGCTGCTTCCAAACTAGGTACCTGCCTTGAAACCTCGGTAGAGCCTGGACTCTTAATGTTAGGGTCATGGGTTGGGTGTCAGATGTAACAATTCAGTCTGAGGATTTCATAGAGGTAAGAATAGTAGCTGACTGCTCTGCTTCTCTGTTCCTTCAGCTTTCACTCCCTAATATCTGGGTTTTTTATTATCAGAGCTAATTAGAATTTGTACTATACTAGAATCCGCAGACACCTGTACCAGTCTTTCCTTGCACCAAACCACCATGCCAGTCTTCAGAGTCTAGGCTGTGTCTTCACCTCCACCTTCAAAAAGTCTCATGCAAATTTCTCCTTTCATCAACTTTGACCTGGAATCATAAGCAAAAGGCAATTCTGGGAAGATCCATTTAGGATAGCCAAGTTGATAAGTCATCAGTATAAAACCTTGAAAACCTTTACCTGTTCAATGTACCTAAGTTTAATTTTCCTGAGGTTTTAGGTCTTGTTTCTTTTTACAGTATTGCCCAATATGTTTTAACCTGCTTGAGAACAGGCAGAAATCTCAGCCTCCTCTCGGTATGGGCTTTCTATACAGTTTGTGTTCTATAAGTGCATTTCCCCAACTGACTAGAATAGGGCTCTTTAAAAGTTGGATGGTGTCTTGCATCTTTTAGGACACTGAAAACCGTGTCCTCATGACTCTGAGACCTCACACCCCTCTGAACCTCATTATTCACCACATCTCATGCAGGAGTCTCTTGACTCAGCAGCATCTTTTGGGTCCAAGCAGTAGATCATCTGCTGGTTATTCTTTGCTTTATAACAAACTATCCCCAAATGTGTAGGTTTAAACAATTCTCTATCCCCTGCTTCCATCAGTTGGATAAGTATTTCTCAGTTTAGTTTCACCCAGGTTCACTCATGAGGCCGAGTAAGATGGAGATTGGCTGCCTGCACAGTCCAAGGGGGTGCCATCCATGTCTGTTGGTTGGCACCTCATGCTTTGCTCTCCTGCACTTTCTTTTCTTATAGGAGGCTAGACTGCCTTCCCTATATGGGGATCCCCAGGGAAACCTCTGCAGACATCAATCTGGCAGCTAGCTTCAGAGCTACAGAATATCCCTTGTGCACATTCTTTTGGTCAATGCTTTGTAGAAGGCAAGACCAGATTCCAAATGAGGGAAACTTCTTATGAGAGAAGAGGCAAATGGTGTGGTCATAGTCTTCAAAGTGCAACAGCAGCTGAAAAACAGATTATCTTTTAGAGACTGGCTAGATAGCTCATCTGGTGAAGGCACTTGAGACATAACTCTCATGACCTGTTTTGGATCTCTGATTCCATGTAGATGAAAAGAACCGATTTCAAGAGAGTTGTCCTCTAATCTCTACATGTAGGTCCTGACACATGTGCACCCACTCCACTCCCACTAAATAAATTATTAAAACTTAAATTTTCACTTAGATTTCTTTAGTAAGACCCCCTCAAATTATTCCCTTGTAGCAGTGATTCCTACATGGTGCTGATTCTGTCCCTGTCTCCCCTTGGCAATGACAAGACTTTTTTTTTATTATACAACTGGCTACTAGCATATACTAGACAGCATAATTGGTGCTAATTATCCCTCAATTTATAGCACAGCTCTTCCAATGAGAGTCTGGCGTCTCATGTTGAGGTGAAGGAGTTCTGCTTTACATGGAATGTAATTCTAGCTGGTTGCCTGAGGACTCTGGTCAAGAATTTTCACAGATTGAAAGTATTTAAAAATTTGAAAGGATCATAAATTTCTTTTGGGAAGGAAAGGTGCTTTAGGTACAAAATCTGTCTTTCTATCAGTCATTATTTATGAGTGAACCATTTTAGATAGAAGACAAACCACTCAGACCCTTCTTTAAGACTCAAATGGAAACAATACTCTGGCTTTTGAGACTTTGCCTATTATTTTAATTTTCACCTCTCATTCTAGCTTGTAAGCAAAACCTTGGGATGTGTTTGCTTGTGAATGTGTTCAAGTGTACATGTGATTACACACATATACTTTTGCACACACACAAACACACACACACATACACACACACCATGCTTTAGCTGCTTTGTTTAGAAGTCTTTGAAGGACTTTCCTTCATTGTGTTAAAGGCTAAGAGGTGTGTATTAATTGGCCAAAGTCATTGACTCATTAAATCAGAAATAATTCACATCTAACTGGTGATTTTTCTAGTTGTAGCATTTATATTCAGGCTGATTGGACTCGGAAAACTTCTGGGCTATCCTCCCAAACCATCCTTAGGAGATGTTGAAAACTTTAACGTTTCCCCTTCAGGATAAAACAGTGTAAACTAAAAACTAAATGGTGTAACCCCAAGCAAGTCAACATTACATGCAGCAATAATTAGATTATTGTAGGGCAGAGAAGGATAAAAGTATAAAAGGAGTCCTAAGGCATCTCCTATTGTTTCTAAGACAGAATTCCAAAGGCAGGAGAGGCCCAGGACAATGTGGCTGTGACGATCTGTTCCACACTCCCACTCAGGCCTGGATTTGCTGCTGGCTTGGACGGCCACCAAGTCAGCGTCTTCACCTCTCGCCCTCACATCTGCTCCCTCCTGAAGCTATGTGATCACAGGTGTCTTATCGAATCTCCTCCCAACTAACAGAGCAATGTGTGCTAATGACAGAAGAGGGGCTACATAATTTGAATTCTTAAGTAGAAGGGTATTGCGTCAGCTCAGGCCTGAGGAGAGAGGAAATTCTTGAAAATTCAAGATTCCATTGTGAACAAACTAAATACTCTCCAGATCGCTGATGAGACCACTCCTGCTGCCCCAAAGGCAGACTAACCCCCTCTTCCCACTTCTGGGTGGGTGACAGGAGAGCAGCATTTCACTGGTGAGATTGCTGAAATCCGTTTGCTTATCAAAGCAAATATTGATAACCTGTAATTGCTGCCCCAATCATAAACTTGATAGTAGTCCCTCATCTGAGGAATGATAGGTTACTTCTAGTTGAGAGAAGACTAACAAATTATAATTTTCATAGAAATACGTCAGAAAAAAACAACCTGTAAACTATGAACTGTCATCTTCATGAACTGAAGTGATGTTCCTAGAGCGCTGCGCACATTGCTTGAGTTCTTTGCTTTAGGAGTCTTAACCTTCGGCCCTCATTGCATAGCTCCCTTTATGACAATTGCCATGGATAATGCTGATGCTTTAACTCGTGATGTCACAGAAATGAGATCTTTTCCTTGAGAGATGGGCTGAGGAGTAGATGGAGGAACTTTTTGGGAGAGCTACCCTGAAGTAGGCATCTCAGTACGATGGGATCAAGCAGGCTTCGTCAGCATTGAAGTAGATGTTCTGTTCCCATTTTTTTCCTTTTCTTTTTTCAAGACTCTTCTTTATTATGTTCAGAAGTAGGCAAGAGCAGCTTCCATGATATTGGCCTGTATCTTAAGTTCTTGAAACTGTAAAGCACTGGTTTTGAAGTTTGATTGTAGCTGGTTTCCACAGCACAAAGACACACACTTAAACGGCTCACACAGGTAGCCCAGCCATTCTTTCTGTGGTAAGGGATCGCTTCTTGTAGGCGGATGCAACGAGAATAGCAAGTTAAGAGTCTCCTGGCAGCCTCATCACCAGTTCACGTGACACGTGTAGAGGCTGTCATACCTTTTCAGAGCATACTTTAATACATGACAGACAGAAGGAGCGCAGTGGCAGGGTCAAAACTTAGATTTGAGAGTGGAGGTGATGTGTTTTTAGTCTGCTTTTTTTTCTTAAAAAAAAAACCTTGTAAAATAAAGACAATCATGCTTAAGTTGCAGCATTGCTATAATAATATCTTGGACGTGAATCAATTAATTTAGTGGCTATGCACTCCTTGGCACCGTACAGTTGTAACCAACTGACATCTACATCGTTAAAAGCACAGTCGTTCAAGTGTGCTTCCACTTATTTCTTGTATTTAGACCTTAAACATATTATGTCTTTATTCCTGAAACAGATTTTAAAAGATTTGACATTGGAGCTGAAATTCTGGAAATTCTAGCAAAGGACATAGGGGAAGCAGAGAGGCATCGTAGCTTTCTGAGGCCAAATGCAGCACATTCTCCTTGGAAGGTCCCCCAGCATCATTTCTGCTGTCATCTAAACAGCATCTTTAACAGCATCTGTACACTGGCTAAAAACATCTTCTGGGTCATCAGTTTTAAACCAGAGTCTAACTAGAGAGTGTGGACTGCACCAGCAGTGTGGAAACAGACGGAAGCCATGTCCTATTTTTGTGTTCCATGCCACCAGAAACACATTCCTTACAAGCTATTCTTCTGAGGTGCTAATTCATTAAATGAACAGCACATGTCCCCCCAGGCACCACATCCTTCAAGATGCTCCTATGTTGTCTGCATTCTTCATACTCCTCGGGATGGTTTGGGGACCACAGAAAGCCCAACTGTTTCAGAGCTTGCTGCCTGGAGTGTCAAAGAATTATGCATAAATAAAAGCCTACAAGGAATGTGTAAGATGCTAAAGTGAGTGTCTTAGAGAATGGATAAGAAAGGACTTAGAAGCTTTAAACCACCCAGAAAAATCCGAATTAGAAATGGATGGGTAGAAAGTGGATCTGAACAGAGAGATGTAATACAAAACACATAAATAACAGGCTGAAGGCTCACAACCTACTGGAATAGAGTTCTCCACTGATTCAAAATGGAATTTTCTTTTATATGCTGTGATTTAGACAAGTCTCAAATGCAACAGTGAGAATATAGGCATGTATAAACCAAGGGAGTTCTTTAAATAATATTCTGTCTTCCTTCCTTCTTTCCCTCTCTCTCCCTCCCTTCTTCTCTCCCTCCCTCCCTTCCTTCCTTCCTTCCTTCCTTCCTTCCCTCCCTCCCTCCCTCCCTCCCTCCCTTCCTTCCTTCCTCCCTCTCTCCCTTTCCCCCTTTTCTTCTCTCTTTTCGTCCAGGGTCTTACTATGTAGTCCAGGTTGGGCTTGAACTCAGAGATCCATTTGCTTGTCTCCTGAGTGCTGTGATTAAGGCATATGCTACCATGACTGGATGTACTTTGCTATATGTGATATTTTCTTTCCTATGCCAACTACTGTGGTTTTGAATCTGGGGTTGAGGGGTGGGATGTGAGCATGCGTGTCTCTCTGTGTGTCTTTGTATGAGCACTGTGTGTGCCTGTGTGTTATAGATATTTAGCACTCATTGCAGAACAACATTTTTGAGGTTCAGTCTCAGGTATGGTTAATTTCTTTTAACTCTGCTTTTATTGTCTATTTATTATCTTATTACTATATACTTGCTTAAAGACATAAAATACATTGAACTTCATGTAACACCCAAAAGATGGCCATAAAAACAATTGGATTCATATATGAAAAGTAAAATGGTGAGCTGTCCGTGAGCCTGGTATTCCAGTAGAGGAATATGTGTGCGCAGTTCACCCTTGCTGTGTGCAGCTCACCCTTGCTGTGTGCATCTCACCCTTGCTGTGTGCAGCTCACCCTTGCTGTGTGCAGTTCACCATTGCTGTGTGCAGCTCACCATGGCTGTGTGCAGTTCACCATTGCTGTGTGCAGCTCACCCTTGCTGCGTGCAGTTCACCATTGCTGCGTGCAGTTCACCATTGCTGCATGCAGTTTACCATTGCTGCATGCAATTCACTATTGCTGTGACATACTCATTCATCTGAAGAGCAGAGTAGAGGACTCCAGTTCTGCCCCACCTTCTGAGTTTTGCTGAAAGCAAGGAACAGGTTGAGTTTAGAACACTCCTTATTTTTTTAAAGTGAGGTTTAAATTATCTTTGGTGCATGTATGAATTATACCTATTGGTAAGCTAGCTGGCTTCATCCCTTTTCAAAGAAGCTTATAGGTTGGTTCGACAGTAACAAATCAGACTTCAAGGATTCCTTGGCACTGTAGCTCTCACCTCTGGTTGTCTTTTTCTCTGACCCCTAGCTATTTATAGCCCCGTGAACACACACACACTTGCTCACTCACACATACACATTCATACACACACACATACACACACTACCTGTAAGTGTAGCACAGTGTGTATAACGCCATTATAATTTTCCATATTTCATGATCTGTGTATTTGCACACATCCCAGGGTGCATGGACTCTTGTGGGTGTCCCTTTTTCCAGTATATAAATTACCTGCACAAAGCCTGTAGTTTTAAACATCTTTTAAGTCTTTTATTTCTTCCTTCTGTTTGCTAACTTCCCTTCATGCTTCTGCTCTCTGAACCTGAAGGAACCCCAGTCGGAATGGGGCCACCAACACTCTGGCTCACCTCTTTGGTCCTCACATGTGATATATTTGGAAATATTGTGTTCTTTCCTCCAGGGTATCCCAGACACAATCAGGAAAGTCACTTCTTTGGGTCAGAATTTCCATGGTTCAAAGCCGTGATTTCTCTCCTCCTTATCAAGAAAGAATGCCCAGAAGTAGGTGGACGACACAGAACACACTCCATGGTATTTTCTAGATTTTTTTGTATCATTTTGCTTTACTTGGACATTTTTAGTTTCACCAGTCTTTTGTTTATTTTACTTCCTGATACTGTGTTGTTGGTGGTTTTTTTGTGTGTATATGCATATGTATATGTATATATATATATATATGTTTCTTTTGTTTTGTTTTAAAGAGAAAGAAAAAGAATGGGAAATTGGGTGGGGAGGATCTGCAAATAATTGAGGAAGGGGGAACACCATCAAAATATAACATGAAAATGTGTAATTCAAAAAAGTTTCTAGTTGTGGTGGGGCAGGGTGGTGTGGCAGAGACAGGAGAATCAGGAGTTCAAGGCCAGCCTGGATACCCATTTTATAGCCAGGTGTGATGGCACACACCATTAACCCCAGCACTCAGGAGGCAGAGGCAGGTGGATCTCTGTGAGTTTGAGGCCAGCCTGGTCTATATAGTGAGTTCCAGGATATATAGAGCTGTGTAGATCCTTTCTCAAAGTCCCCACCCCCAAAATAAGTTTAAAAAAGAAAACCTTGATTTGACCCAAGAATCAAACAATGTTCACAAATTAGTTTGGAGGTCGGGACAGATGACTGAGACATGTTTGGGTCTCCTCAAGGGAACAGAACTGGTTTGAGCTCCCCTGAAAACAAAGCGGGCATCGCTATTTTAAAGTGAAAATGGTCAGAGTCAGCCTCTAGCTCTAGAAATTTCCTTAGAGTTACCACAAACACTGCAGAGCAGCTCATGAGCGTGAGGGTGATCAAGTTTCCCAGGGGCTTTTCAGAATCACTTTTAGTTCAGGGGCTCCGGGCACTGTGAGAGCTCAGATCATTGTGTACTGGGAATTCCGAGATGACGTCATGGCAACTGAAACCCTGGGGAGGCAGTAATGATGCCATCTTCACGTTCTTGGTCTCATTTCTGACCAGGGACCTGATGCACGTCAGAGTGCACAGAGTCATGGTGCAGTGACTTCCGCCCTGGGGCACATGCTCGGCTTCCTGTTTTGCTCTGATAGTTTCCCCCTGGGCTTTCAGAGATGCAAAATTACCCACACACAGATAGGTCGCCCCGTGAAAAGAGCATGTGTCTTATGTTTGGAAAGCTTTTTTTCACATTATCTCTGCCCTTTCATTGTACAAACTCTGCTTCCTTTTGTACTTTATATCTTGACAGGAATTTCACCCAGCCTTGAGAACTTCTCTTTCTCCTTTGTATCTCTTGTAATTTATTTTCGTCATCTCCTGTGGGCACTGCTCTTGTTACTTTTTAATTTGGTTATAATATTAGTGACCTTCTTAAGGTCTTATAGTAGACATTTTTAGCTCATCAGGTCCACCATTTGAAAATACTTGTGAATTCTTAAGTTACCAAGCGGGATATACAAAGACACCTTCAGTGTTCGTTCTGCTTCCAAGTTGTGTACAGTTTGGGTAGGGAACTATGTTTGTACAAACAGCAATACATAAAAGATGATTGCTCCTACAGAGGGGAAGGAGCAAGGCCATGTGCTTTGTGCCCATTGTATGCATTGTGAAGGGCCTGTTCAAGCCTTTTCAGGCTTTCCCACTGAATTTTATTGTTGAATTCTAGGATTTTTTTTTCCAAATAACCTGCATGAGCGTGTGTGTGTGTGTGTGTGTGTGTGTGTGCGCGGGCGCGCGCACGGACGCGCGTGCGTATGTGTAAAAGAAGAGAGAGAGAGAGAGAGAGAGAGAGAGAGAGCATGCGGAGGTCAAAGGACAAACTCAGTGTTTGTTCTCTCCTCATCTTGCCTGAGACAAGCTTGTTTTCTGATGTAAACACTAGACTGGCTGGCCTGCGAGCTTCCAGAGCTCCTCCTGTCCCTGCTTCATGTTCCTGGACTGGACCGCTAGGAACACAGCTGAGTCCTCTTATGTGAACTCTAGAAATTTGAACTCGGGTCCTCTTGCGTCTCAGGAGGTCACCTCCCCAGACTCTGGTTTTCCTTTCCTCTTCTTTTCTTCTGTTTTGTTTGTTGAGACAGGGTCTTACTATGCAGCTCTCACTGAATAGACAGGCCAGGCTGACCTGGAAGTCACAGAGATCCTACAGCCCCTGATTCCTGAGTGCTGGGATGAAAGGAGTGCCTTACAATATCTCATTTTTGTTTGTTTGTCTCTTTGGTTGGTTGGTTTTGTCACAATCATAAAGTCACTGAGGTACACTCCTGTGTTTTTCCAATGTCTAAGTTTACATACATCAAAGATACAAATGAAAACCAACATGTTATTAGTGTACACTTGCTAGAATGGCAGAATTATAACACATTACCAATGGGCATATGAAATGACAAAATTTAGTTAGGATTTAATCTGGTAAGCATGTGCCTCACCCATATCTCTAGATCTCACCCAAAAGAAATGAAAGTATCTATTAAGAACATGTCAATCATTGCAATTGACCATTGGGATGCCTGCCACCAGGAAGTGGACACACAGTGGGATGCCTGTACAGTGGAGTCTAACTCAGTCAGCACTGGAGCTGCACACATCATGGCTGCACACAATGAACTGCAGTATTCTCAAAGCACAGGGCTAAGACTTCCCACAAGGGAGTCTTCCATAGGCTTTCTTGTAGACCAACTTCTAGAGCTGACAGACTTAGCAACAATGAGACGAGCCATGGGTTTGTGCAGTGGTATGAGTGTTCAGCTGGTTCTATTATTTATATGCTGTCATCTGATCTTCCCATGACAGCATTAGATGGAGACCAGCCTCTGGAGGATAGTTAAGTCAGGGGGCAAAGCTCTACTCCATGACATTAGAGCCTTTATTCCAACTCTGAGGTCTCAGCAACCTTGCTCTTCCTACTGTGTGAGAACAGGTGAGGGAAGGTGAATGTACGGGTCAGGAAAGGAGTCCCCACCAGATACTGTGCCTGCTGGCACCTGGATCTTGGACTTCTCAGACTCAACCACTGTGAGGAAAAGGTGTCTTTGTCACACATTTGTAGTTTCTGTTACAGTGGCACTGTACTGACTGCAAAGATTGATTGAACAAGGAAGAAACACTTGGAAGGGCTCTTTATCTTGACAATTGTGCAAGTTACTAAGGGAATCTGCTTGTCAGCACTCAGTGAGGTACATTTAAAATGTGTACACTTTATACATGTAAATGATATCTTCATTGAAACCACGGAAACAGCCTTAGGTGGCAGGTTTTGGCAAGTGATTGGATAGGAATACCTTATGTTGCTTTAGTATGGAGTTTGGATGAAGTGTCCTGGGTTCAAGTCATAACTGGAAAATGTCTTAGGTCTGACAATTCGGTGAGTGACATACCCTTCTTGGATTTAAGGTTTCCCTTTACAGAACTGAATCAACACTTTCTGTCAGTTGATGTTTTAGGAATATATGCATAAGGCTTGTAACAAGGGTTGACACAGTGTACTGAGAAATTAATGCTGCTTGAATAATCTCTGCCACCCTTTTTCTACTTGTTTATTAGGGAGCAAAGTGCCAGCTGTGATTCTGGGTTTGAATGCTGGTGTTTGCAAAGCTGACATACTATGAACAAAAATACAGAACAGAAGGATGATCTGTACTCTCCTTTGAACTGGATGGTTTTAAAACAAACTGATCACTGGTAATAATAGGTCATGAGTTTGGAGGGAAATGGAAGGCATTCTTGGATTTGAGGGATGGTGATCTGCTCCACCAGAACTACAGGAGAAGAGAAAAGAAGCCATGAATGTATCAGTGGCCAACTTCCTGCTGTCATGGCTAATCTGAAGTAATCAAACCGGTTTGAAAATTTCTGAATATTTACCCATCACCTCTTCCTGGCTGGTGCTTGCCACCGCAGGACTCCACCTGACCAGTGCATTCATTGAGCCAGAGAATGGGAGAAGCAGATGTGTCTTTAGTTTTGCAAGGGTTCCTTTGCCTCCCAGATACTTTGAGTTTAATTAAGCTCTTCTGCAGCACATCTCCATTTCCCAGCAGCTCTCCAAGCATGCACCTTATTTTCTCATGTCTACTTGCTCTCCAGGTCCCTCTTCCTGCCATGCAGAAGCTGCTCTTAGTGACAGTACTCAGGTGTCCTCAGTGCTGGTCAGGGCAGCAGGGCAGACTTCCCTCACAGCCTCTCACTAAGCCCCACTCTCGCTTTCTTCTCAGAGTTCTCCGTTTAGGCTCTTGCCTTACATAAGACTGAATTTCATATCTGTCTTACTTTGGAAGAAAGGGACTTTTTTTTGGGGGGGGAGTCGAGATAGGGGTTCTCTGTGTAGCCCTGGCTGACGTGCAACTCACTCTGTATCCATGTTGGCCTTGAACTCACGGAGATCCACCCGTCTCTGCCTCCTGAGTGCTGGGACTAAAGGTGCGTGCACCGCCAGTCCCGCTGAAAGCACACACATCATCTCCAACATCCTTGTCAGTGCACTAGACTGTTGATGTAAGCTTCAGAGCTGCAGGGCTCTCGCTAAAATGCTGACAAGCCAGCCTACTCTTAACGGATATCATTGATCTACCAGCAGCAATAGGAACATTTAGTCAAGACTCCACAGTGACTTTTATAACCTGGATGCCAACTAAGATAGTATGCTAAATGTAAAGTTCTAATTTTTCTTTCTTTCTTTCTTTCTTTCTTTCTTTCTTTCTCTCTCTCTTTCTCTTTCTTCCTTCCTCCCTTCTTCTTCTTCTTCTTTTTTTTTTTAAGACAAGGTCTCTCTATGTAGCTGTCGCTGGCCTGGATCTCCTTAAGTAAAGCAGATTGGCCTCAAACTCAGGCATCTGCCTGCTTCTGCCTCTTCTGATGATCAGGCTGAAGGCATGTGCTGCCGGGCACCACTCTATCACAGAAGTCCTTTGTCCTGAAAGTAATAGCACTATGAAATATTTATCTGAAGATGTCACCCTTCAACATTACCTTGGATAGCAAAATAAAACAATCTAGACACCCACAGTTTCACAGTAAATGTAACAAAATAACACAGTTACCCTCAGAATTAATTCTAAACTGGCATATTTATACTGTAGTGAAATATTGTGCTTAGAGTTCAGTGCTGTAAGGAATGTGGAGAGAGAAGCAATTGGGACGTATTTTTCAGGTGGTCAGTGGTGTTTGCTGTTGGTGCTCGGATCACATGATCACCTTTTTTCTCCCTGTCCACTTTGGGAACATTCCTAACTTTTCTACATGACAAGCAATAGATGTTTAGAAACTTCCCTCTGTCCAGCTCAGGAAGATGGGCTCCGTGTGGGTTGCTCTTGCAGATTCACTCAGTTTAGTTCTCAGTAACTATTGTGGGTGGCTCCCAGCCCCTACCTCTGGCCTCACACAGACAGGCACGCAGTTATATGCTAAAAATATAATAATTATTTAACTAAAATAACTAAAGTATTTCTTTAAAACATTGCTAAGAATGGGTTTATATTCAAAAGTTCTAGGTTTATTCTTTTGTGGGTTTTTCCTGGAAAATTAAGAACTTGGTTAGATTTGTTTTCTAGTTAATTGTAAGCTCCAGAGAAACACACACTGCTGCAGGGAGGAGTCTCTCTCTGCCCATGCTCCTCAGTGGGCACCTACTCCCTGCTGCAGGGAGAGTCTCTGCGCATGCTTTTCAGTGCTGTGATGCCTCTGCTGATTTCCTCCTAGGCTTCAATAAAGGAAGTAACTTCAACAACAAAAAGCAAAGCTTTCTGGACCACAAAGTATTTAAAAAAATATTTGTTATTTACTTTTGTGGTGTTAGGGACTGGGCCTCGTGCATGTTGGGCAAGCTCTCTGTTACTGAGACTGTATCTAGTCTAAAAGTACTTTTTAATTTCTAGATAATTCAAATATTTAATTGCCCTTTAAAATATGCCTATTAATGCATTCTTATGTTGTACTCTCAGCATTTTATTGTGGCAAATTTGCAATACATAGAACAATTAAAACAGCAGCACAGCAAATATTCACAGATTAACCAGTTATACTTATAGTTAGTATTTTAATATCCTTTCCTTATATATCAATCATCCCATTTTTGTGAGATAGAACCTTTTCCTGCCCATATGTATATATAGTCTTCATATGTGTATGCCTTCACTAGAATTCAGTGGTCTTTTAACCTTCTTCTGCCTTCTTGGGGTAAAATCTGTTCGCACTGGAGCATACACATCTCATTATCATAAAGCAGGTTTTGATAAATATGTATCTCTGTGCTATAAAAACTTCTGTCCAGACATAGAACCCTGCCCACCCCAGGAGCTTTGTATAGGGGACAGGTCACACGCCTGCTTTCACCCCACACACGCGCATTTGTTTTCATGTGCACGTCTTTGTTTTAAGGCAGTTTGTAACAGACTGTGCCGCCATTGCCTGCTGCTGATGCCTCGTCCATCCTTCCTTTTAATACCAGTGCTATTTTCTCAACTGTTTCATAGACATTTGTTCTCATTAGGAACACACCTAAGAGAGGAATTGTTGGGGCAGAGGGCAGATATATCTAGCTTTTTAAAATCTCTTCAAGATTTTCCCCTTAAGCAACTGTAACCTCCCTGAATTTATGCCACATTGTCATTGTCAAAACCTAGTATTATGTAAGAATTCATTCTCATTCTGTAGAGAATTCCTTTTCCCAAGCTCCCAAGTGGTAATTCCTAAAGGCTCAATTGTAATTACCTTCTTTGTGAGGGCTAAAGTTTCCTTTGGGCCTGTGTCCTATCATCATCCCCCACCCCCAGCTCCTAACCCTCTAGCCTACCTGTAGGGACTGGGAATGACTTCACACCTTCCAAGAATGCAGATGGGCAGCTTATCACACACTTTAGGCTGCAGGCCATGTCACCTTGTAATCTGCAGACATTTTGAAGGAAGGAGACAGTTGGCTTTCTGTTTAGCAGGAGCTATTGGATCTCACCTGTGTGATGAAGATTGAATGAGGTACTGTGGAATGGCTCACATGCTATCTCTGGGTATTAACTTCTACTTCAGGTGAATGATAAGAGATACCAGTTTTACTGGGGTTGTGGGGACCAGTGAGTCAGTTTTTTAATGGTAGCTAGAAAAATGCTCAACATACAGATAATAAACACGCATGAAATGACTCTCTTTTCTTTAGGTCATAAATACAGCTTCATAGAACACATATACTTCCTAAGTTAAAGCCAGCCTTACTATGTGAATATTTCCTTTAAACCACATCATCGAAGGTAATAAAAGATAGCAGCAATTCAAATAAAGCTGTTTCTCTCAGTCCTACAGAGTTACCATTTCAGAACTTGGTGGAAAGTCAATTTCCCAACACCCCTTCCTCTGTTATCTAAAGACCCAGCTCTTCCCTCCTGTATTCTGTCACCCCAAGCCCATCTCTCTCCTTTGCTGTCTCTATTTTAATGCCCCCACGAGAGCTGCGCTACTTGAGATAGAAACCCTTCTCTCATTGTGGCTTTCTCTTTTAAACTAGAAGAGGAATTTAGTCCATGGCGGTTCTACATATAATTCAACTGATCTTATACTCAATTGCTTTATTCTATGAAGGAATGCACCACTGTTGATGCAGAAGGCAGGAAATCTTGGCATTTCTCACTGTCAGTGCTTATAACATTGTTGAGAGCCACAGACCCTGAAATAGCATATCCTACATCCTTTAGAGAGACTTCCAAAATTTTCTTCAGAAAAGGTTTGAAGAAGACGAGGATGCCCCAAGAGCTGCTTTCTATGGAGGAGAAGATGAAATGGAGTTCAAGAATCAGCAGCAGCAGTGAGCATGTGACTGCTTTCCTTGACTGTGTCAGCTTTATTTTCTGAAGTCGTGTTAAAACATATTCTTCTCCTTCCAACACAGAGAATGTATGCTTGTAAAATCAGAGGAGAGAATTGACCACTGTGACCTGCTTAGCATGTTTACACGCTTCATTTCCACTGAAGGATTTCAGACCACATCATTACTGTGCTGAAAAATATTGAACTGGAAAACACTGGCATTGTTTTTCCTTGTGTATCGATTCTTCCTCTGCTTTCAGCTTCAGAACGGGAAGGCATCAGTGGTCATCTTGGTCATTTCCTTGTGACCACCAGCATGGCTTGCATTTTACATTGAATTTGGTTTGGGGTGTCTGGGAATGGGGAGTGGAAATTCCCAGGGTGCGGAGGGAAGGCTAGATAAGTCCAGTTGATAGTAAAGAAAAGCTTTTGTAAGCAGAAGAAGAGATGATATTTGGTAAAAATGAGGGTTGTTTTGCCTGGCTTCGGCATCTGTTTGCACTTACAATGGCCGCTGTGTTTTTCTGTACCTGGTAGGTGGCCTCTCCATGTTATCGACGAGGCACTGTGTGAAAATGTGCCTCCTTATGTCAGAGGGAAACTTGCTTTTCTGTCTTTGCCTTGCTCTCCTGTGCCTCCCTTTGTTCTAATCATACACGCGAGGAGAAAAGTCAGTGTTACCAGCAACTGCTTTCTTCTCCAGCCACTTCTTTGCAGTTAATAATTCAAACGGATCTTTTACAAACTCATTTTCTTCTTAGAAATGGCCTTCTTGCTAACAGTCTGCTCTCCAGCTGTAGTTTATCAAGCAGCAGATCCGCTGTAAAATGTGATGACTTGACTTCATGTGTTTTGCCACCCCCTAAGAATTCATTGCCCACAGTGCTTCAACTGCTGTTCTATGAGACAGTTTAATTTTTGTGGTACGTTGATTGATAACTGGGCTCCCTGGTAACATGGTCTTCCTTGAATAGGACTGCTGTTTTCTAGGTCTCAGATCCCCTGAAGATGCTCCATAACTCCCTGTATGAAGCAAATATTCTACACCCTAATAGTAATACTCCCAATCCCAAAATGAGCAGAGCACACATACAAGTGCCTATAGATATCTCTGCGCCTGTAGGTGATACAATGTGGGAAGGGAGCTTCCCTCTGGTCTTAGGTATGATGGAATCAGAGAGGCAGAAAAATGGACCAACAGCACATAAATAAGCAAATAATAATCATAATAATAATAAGAAGAAGAAACGGAAGGTTTGCTGCAGTTCCGAAGTGGTGCAATTGGTCCCTGCTGAGTAATGAAGTTTTAGACACTTCTTCACTTTTCGACTAGTTCTCTGTGGCTCTCAGGTGAGCTATGTAGTTTTCCTGCTTTGTACCTGCAAATTCAAAAATAATATTAACAACAATAGCAACAACAACAACAACAAAAAGAGGAAAGAAAATTAGACTTGCAAAAGAATTGTAAAAATAAGGAAAACAAAGGATTGTAAAAATAGCAGAAAGCTTTGAAACTCCATCCAAATCATGGACCTACCAGATCAACAAGTTTCAAACAAAATGCATGATTTTTCACAGGTAGAAGAATTCCTGCTCATACAGAGCTGGACACGGACCTTGGACATAGGCTCTAATACAGTGATCCGTATCCAATAGTAAATTTACTAAATGTCCAGCATGGATAAAGTAGTAAAGCCTCAGCAGGCATTTTAGTTCGAAATAAATTCTGAACTGTCCAATACATCTAATGATTTTGGTGAAGTCTTTTTTTCCCCAACCATGTGTATTTAGCAACTGGTACTTATATTGGCAACATGAAGATGTGGAAGTACAGGGTCTAGTGAAATATCTCAGTGTTGCTGCAGCCACTCTCTTGTATCTATTTTCACAGCTACTCTTAGTTCTTAGGCCTCTTTTGTTTGGAGTATATCATCTCTGTATTCAATGAGCAATACTGAGACAACAAATATTTATTGAGTGTGTTCCAGGCACTGGGAACAGAGACTCAGTCATGAATAAAGTAGAAAACAACTACACCAGTTTTTATCTTCCATCCAGAGAGCAGTATGGACAGGGAGCAGAACATTTAGAGGAATCAAAGGTGGCTTCACTGAGAATGGGATTGTGATTAAAGGCCTGAAGAAAGTATTGTTCTTTAGGCAGGAATCTAGTAGATCGGCAATCATTGAAGAGACAATAGCAAGCGCAAAGGCCAGAGTACTGAGATATTCCTGGCAATTTTGTAGAGAGAAGCAGAGGGTGAAATTGGTAGTGTAGAGTCCACAAAGGGAAGATTGATAGATAATGAAGATTAGATAATGCAGGACCTTGAAAGTCGTAAACTGCATTCTGGGTTTTTCTTTGAGTTCCTTGGAAAAACATTGGACGTTTTCATGCAGAAAACTGAAATGATCATATTCATGATTTAATAGGATTATGCTAGATAATGTTTTCTGCAAGTGGCTAAAAACAATTTTAGTATTGATGAAGGAAGATCCACTAGAAAGTTACCTTAATTATTAACACAAGGTTGAATCAAGGTGATGGTTGTCAGACAATAAACACTCAGAATTTACTCAACTACCCCAGCCAGGAAGAGACAATAGGACTTGATCAGACGATGTGCAAGGTATGGCCACAGAAGAGGAGAAATTGAATTGATGATAGTGGTATATGTATGGATCCCACAATGGTGTTGATTTGAATAATTGGGAAAATGGAGAGTTAACAGTAGATGAACCACAACAACAGGAGAACCCCAAGACCCTCCAGCAAGCATTTACAATAGGCAGTGGATGTGAAGATCATGGCTTTGAATAGGTTAAGCCTGGGATATCTACATGGACCTATCAGGTATGCATTTGACTATCTGAGTCCAGAGATAAGGAAAGAACCCATGTTGGAGATCCAAGTTTTTGTATTATCAGTATATGAATGCTATTTAAAATCATGAGACTGAATGAGATCTCTGAGCTCATCTCAGAGAATGGGTTATGGATTAATCTTGGAGGTTCATAGTATAGAGAAAACAGTCAATTTTACAGACAAGGTAGATTGATAACCACATCAAAAGATGTTGAGAAGTCAAAGACAATAAAGTCATCAGATGTGACATAACCTTTGCATTTACTAGTAGAATCTACTGGTGACCTTCAGGAGGATTCCAAGATTGCCGTTATCCAAGACAACTTCTCCAGCTCTGTGGGAAAAGCTTCAAATGGCTTCAGATGGGAGCAATCTGTTTGAAAGTAGGCTATACAAGAGAACTAGATGCTGAAGGAAAAAAATACGAAATCCCTCCCATAACCATCCTATATACTAAATGAAAAGATGTCATGTTTCAAATAAGGAGGCAAACAAGCAAATAGGATAGTCTGGACAGTAATAGTATAGGTAACGTTCTTCAGTAGAAATCGTGACACCTGGGAAAGAGGCCATGCAGAAATTGTGTGTGCTCTGTGAATTGTCAACATATTTATCATATTTGTGACCTTGGAAAGAGCAAGAGGTAGAGGAAAATAAAGTGTTTCCTCATTGTTTAGAAAAAAATAAAAGTTAAAAACTCAATTAAGACTTGACATGGGTGAAATTGTGTGGGTGCACACAGCCAGAGCAGTGTGAAGTCTTACTTTATATGTATGAGTGTTTTGCCTGTACATATATCTGTGCTGCATTTGAGTACCTGGTGCCAGTTAAATCTCCTGAAATGACTGACAGACAGTTGTGAGCTGGTATGTGGGTACTGGGAAGGGAACTTAGTCTTCTGGAAGAGCAGCCAATGAGTGCTCTTAACTGCTGAGCCTTCCCTCCAGCTTCAATGCATCTAAGTTTGATTTAGAAAGTCCCAGCCTTTATATAATTGGAATGAGAATGGTAAAATGGGAGAGGAACAGGAAGGGATGATTAGGTTGATTTCAGATGTGGAAAATGTTGATTGTTCCCTCATGAAGAAAGGAAAGCCACATATGCAGAAGGAAACGCTACTACTGATTTGTGTATGTGGAATTGCACTTCTGGCTGTCTAAACCAGCCAAACTACAGCCTCTTAAGAGAAGGCTGCTGCAGAGCTCAGTGATACAGAACAGGAGGTTCTAACCCTCAGGGCAGAGAGAAGCATTAAGCACATCAATTCAGGATGGTCATTTGATATCTTTGCCAGTGTTACTGATGGTGGATTTATGACTAATACCTGACCAATCTAGAGTGGAGCACAGTGAGGAAAGTAGAAAGAAAGATGAAAATAGAACAGGAGAGGCACAATTAGCTTATTGTACGTTCTTTACTGACCCCTTGCTGATCTTCAGCTCTCAAATCTCTGGGAATGGACCCCTAAACTGGCTGTCAAACACCATGCATATATGATGCAAAGGACTGATTAGCTAGTACCTTGACACTTCTTGGACATTCTTCACAACTGATGCCTCTAATACAACTCTAAGACCCAAGTGTCTTTTCTTCCCACTCCAACTTCATTCTATAGTTGTATTTGTCTTACAGTGTTGGATTTTTCTACTCCTCCTTTTCCAGAGTTTCTCAGACAAGAGCCCTGTTCTGACTTCTCAAGACTTTGTCCTAACCCTGGATCCTCTGCAAGGGAGGAGAGAGCATTTTTAGGAATACCCAAACCATGTTTTCATGGTTCAGAGTAGAATCAAACAGTGGTTAGGAGATTTGTTAGAGGCGCAGTGCTCTGAAGGCAGGATGGGGACAGCAAGGCTGTTGCCAGTGAGTGAATCACCTTGCAAATGTTATGATGCCTGCTTCAGTCACCGTCACTACACTCTACAGTTTGTCTACAGTGTTGTGGGTTATGGAAATTACCCTACTGGGAATATTTTCAGAGAATTTGTCCACTTGAGCAACTATCACTATTATCTCTCTTAAATGGAGGCATTTGAACAGCCTACCCTACCAGGAAGTGAGAATGATAATAATATTGGTAATTACCTTACCACTTACCCTGAAGCAGATTCTGAAATGAAGATCTGTATACACCTGATTGAGTAGACAAGGATTCCCAGAAGGAATCAGCACAGGAGTGGGACATAAGGGCATGGAAAAGGCCAAAGTTAAGTGAGGCTGATTTCACAGTGGGCCACTGCAGCTTAGTCCCTACAGAGGAACCTTAAGGTGTATGCTGAGGTGTCACAAGGCCGCCTGGTGCTATCTGGGGTTTCAGACTCTTGCATTGTTTGTCTTTGTGGACCAAAGCCATGTAAACGTTTGAGTTCTCCATAAACAGCCTCTAAGAACCCTGTGAGGGAGAGACTTCTGGGTGGATCACTGAAAGCAAAGCTGTAGCTAGAGACAGGATGGGACAGTAAAGAGATTCACAGAGCTGTGGGAAGGTCTCTGTGCTGCTTGCTGCATCATCAGAAGCCTGGTCGTACCTAAGAAGCTGTGTGTGTGTGTGTGTGTGCGCACATGCGTGTGTGTGTGTGTGTGTGTGTTAGCTCATGTAGTTCTCACAATGTCCCTTTAATTTACCTCCTTATATATCTAGAAGCTGAGGTGTTCAGAACTTGGTATGACTGTCCAAAGGGGTCAGTATGGAGCAAAAATTCAGATTTTGGTCTGTCAAAAGTCCACAGACCAGATAGATGTCTCTTTGTTTATCCTATCCTCACTGGTCAGCATAATCATCAAGTGAGGGGACAGGAGGAATCTGGATGTTGACACAGGAGGCACAGCTATAATGAAACAGTTTGTCACCAAGTAATTGGTGGTTAGGAATGAGGAAGGATTATTTCAGGGGCAGAAGAAGTGACAGCTGAAAAGAAATTTAGGGATAGTTTTCAAGTTCATGAAAGCTTTTTTTTTTTTTAACACAGAATAGATTGACCAGCTGTGCACGATGCTGTGACAAAGCAGAAGAGAAGAGACACTTCTCTGTTGTTAGAGCAGGAGGGGCTAAGTCCGACAGAAGTGAGGCAGGGGGCACAGCAGTGAAATCCTATAAACCCAGCTTAGGAGGAAAAGAAAAGGAAAGAGGAAGAAAAGAAAGGCAGGCAGGCAGGCAGGCAGGAAGGAAGGAAGGAAGGAAGGAAGGCAGGCAGGCAGG
>LOEQ01000338.1:841652-863194 GCA_001685075.1 Bramus lutescens | reverse complement strand
AGAAGGATATAATATTACCTAAGTAAACAATAAGTTCATTGTAAGCAACTTCCAAAACTCGAGAATTGACAGAGACATTTCGCTAACTGGACAGTCACTCTAATTTCTTCTGTACTGTTGGTGCATCCATCTTCAACCTACAGGCCCATAGTATCCAGCAGACTTTTCCATGAAGCAGGAAATTTCAAAGACAGTTCCGTCTATATTGTCAGTTTGTCAGTCACTTTCTTCTGTGTCTTGCAGAATGTCTAGCAGACTCTTTCTATTCTTTCATGAAACAGAAACCCCAAAGGACCGTCTCACCTTTAGGCAAAGTTCAGCAGTTATTTCTCTGTGGGTCCTGCATGTCCAGTGAAGCCATCCAGGCAAAATCAATTTCTTGCCCAATTGGCTAGCCAACTCCATCAGGAGCCTCTTCACTGCCCACCATCCTTTTGAAATGGATTGGTGCTACCAGGAGCAGATGTGTCTCACTGTCATGAAAAGTCCTAACTATTTGAAACATTTTAAATGCCACATTCTGAAGGTTTCTGAAAGATTTGAAGAATACCTATATAACTGAAATACATCTCTATATCTAAAAAACCTAACTAACATGACTATAAGCTTGACTATTATAGATGATTATCTTTTAACCTATATTTTTAATTATACATTACATTTTTCTAAAGTATATCTCCCTTTAAATGTAAATAAACATTTATAAACAATATTTGGGAATATGGGGATAGTTCTTACCAAACTGCTTCCTATTGTTTATTGGGCAAAGTAATAATTTGTGGGGTGTTCAAGGCAACCTTTCTGGGGTCTTGATTCATCGAACTACATTAGTCTGGAAGTATTCCACAGGTTCTCATCTTCTGTGGAAGCAACAGAAGAACCTCTTTTCCAAGCAACATAGCCTTAGACCCATATTTTAAATTCAAATACCTTCAATATATATATTTGTTGATTTAGCTTAGTAGCCTGTACAATGAAATGTCTCTCTGTACTTAGCTGCTCCACAGTCAAAAAATTCAAAGAAAACACAATAATATATATAATCCAAACTCACTGTGTATATTCCATCTTTATGTGGCTTATTTATTTTTATTCTATTACTTTTTAGTATTTATTATTTTTATTCTTTTAATCTATGATTGTCTGTATTCTGTCTCTTTAAAGACTTTGTTTTATCTTTTTGTAAACCATTTACGTAACTTTTTATAATCTTTTTCTTCTCTCTCCCAAGCCTATGTACATTTTTTCAAACATACCGTGTCTTGTTTAGAGCTCTTTTATGTCTGAATCTGTTGTATTGTGCATCTCTAATTCTTTTCTGATCAGAAGTGTTTCTTAGAATGCTAGGTGCTTCTTATGAACTTAAGTGGCATCATTGCTAGGGGTAATAAGGCCCTGCCTGCTTGTTCTGCTGAGCCCAATATGGTAGAGGAGTTCCACTCACTGCCTCTGAGCCTTGCACACCACACACACCTCCAAGTATGCAGCGGGTCTATGCTGAGCCATTAAGCAGTTTGTAACATGTTACTCACAGACCCCATTTAAAAGCTCCATAACTGGACCTCAGGAGAAACACTTAGAGCCATTTGTGCTGGCAAACCAGGAAGCCACCACTTTTTTTTTTTAAAGAAGCAGCACAGTTTTTACTGCACCTCTCTTAAAGTAGCTGCAGTGTCCCTGCTTGCTGCAAGCTCTTCTAGAAAAAAAAAATTGTGGCTACCAAAAGCCATGCTTAACTCTGCTCTTTTGTGTCTAAAATTCATTTGGAAGCTTTCTTAGGTTTTTATGTGGATGTAATTACCTACATTGGAGCACCAAAATGTTGGAGGAGGTACCTTGTTTTATTCCCAGCTGCTCAGCCTCAAAATAATCACACAGAAATTATATTATTTAAAACACTGCTTGGGCCATTAGCTCTAGTTTCTTATTGCCTAACTCTTATATATTAATTTAACCCATTTCTATTAATCTGTTTGTTGCCACATGGCTGTGGCTTACCTGCTAAAGTTCCTGGTGTCTATCTCCTGTGGGGCTACATGGCTTCTCTTTGACTCTGCCTTCTTCCTCCCAGCATTCAGTTTAGTTTTTCTCACCTAGCTCTGTTCTACCCTATCAGGCTAAGCCAGTTTTCTTTATTCATTAATGGCAATAACAGCATACAGAGAGGAATCCCACATCACTTTCTGCCTCTGGCAACCTTTGGCTTCCAAGAAAATTAGGCCAATATATTAGCTAGTTTTATGTCAACTTAAGAGTTATTTTGGAAGGCAGACTCTCAGTTGAGAAAATGGCCCCACCAGATTGACATGTGGGCAAACCTGTGGGACATTTTTTTAGTCAATGATTGATGTGGCAGGGACCAGGTTACTGTGGGTGGTGCACCCCTGGGCTGGTAGTCTTGGGTGTTATAAGAAAGCAGGTTGAGTAAGCCATGAGGGCCAAGCCAGTAAGCAGCACTTCTTCATTGCCTCTGCTTTAGTACCTGCCTCTAGGCACCTACCCTGACTTCTTTGGATAAGGGATTAAGCTATGAGATGGAATAAATCCTTTCCTCTCCAAGTTGTTTTTGGTCATGGTGTTTATTACAACAATAGAATCCATAAGTAAGAAAGCTGACAAAGGATAATGCAGACCTGGCCATGGGATAGAAATCATAGACACATGAAAAGGATGAAGAAGAATAGTTAACTGAGGAGACCTAGGAGATGTGCACATGGCTGCCAGGATCCCCCCTGCCTTTCCAGGCTCTGGACCACTCTTCCACTGAGATTATAATGATTGCAACAGTTCTTCCATTTATTTATTTCTTAAAAAAGCAAAACAACAACAACAACAACAACAACAACAACAACCCCAACCATTTTCCTGACTTTTCTGTGCTAGAATTTAGACTCCATGGTGACTCTGTTGTTGACAGCAGTTTGCCCAAGGCCTAGCACTGGCCTCCCACATATCAGGTTGTCAGTGACTCATTATCGAATGACCAAATGTTGTAAGGCAAGGAAGAGAGTACAAAGATGCGGGCAATGGCATGAATGCTAGCTCCTAGAGGAACTGAGAGGCGTCTACCAGGGACACAGTCTCTGTCCTCACACAGACCTTGTTGAAGATGGAAAACAAGGACTCTAGAAATGTATAGTGATTTTAGAGTAACATGCTCTGGTGAGACACAAATGGTTCATGTGCTCAGAGGCACTGAGTGACATTATAAATACTTTTTAGTTTACTCCTGGCATACAAGCTGAGAGGTTTCCTCTCTCTGTTCCTAAGCCACCCACTCATCACACTGGGGATGGGGGAAATGGCACTATCATAGGGCATTGTTGGAAGTCATGCCTTCAGCACCTGCTGGGTCTGTTTGTAAATCTTCAGGAGATGGCTCTTCCAGTCTTTATTAGTCTGAGGTTACATTATGGCTGCTGTCACTTGTAAAATTTTGATCAGCTTTGCTTTAGAAAGAGATCACTCATAGAAATTCATGATCATCAATATGAAAGAGAAATTTTTGCATTAAAAACAGTCACTTGAACATTCTTATTCAGCCGGATAATAGGTTTTGATTACTTAAATGTGTCAGGTTTTTTTTAATAGAGCTTAACAGATATTCCATCTGTCTTTATAAATTATTTAATGTTAAGGTCTGGTATTCCTGTTGACTCTGCATGAGCAGAAGTGGGGGTACGTGAAATCTGGTCTTGGGTGTCACTTTTCATACAAGTATCCTTTAACACATCTCTTTTGCCATCTTATCCTTAGTGATCTTTGTTCACAGTGGTTGTGACTTCTGTTGTCTCATTTGGACTTAGGCACTTGCTCCCTTAAGCTACCACAGAGAATGGTCTTTTTCTAGGAGACACAGTTATTCTGGCCTCGAGGGTCTTCTGCAACCCCTGGACCACTCTTAACCAGTCAGACTTTCCTGTCTCCTCTGGCAACCAGAGTTGGAGATTTTGATGTTCTGGAGCTCTGCCTAAATAGATCCAGCCATCACTTTTTCATATGTTCCTTTGCCCTGTCTGGCTCAGAGGGTCCACAGCCTTCCGAGAGCTTTGGTCCCTGCTTTGGACTTTTATTTATGCTGTCTACTGAAGTCTTTCTCTGAAATAATTAGATTAGAACAGGTTAGGTGTCTGAGCAGAGGGTATAGCCTCAGAGATTAAGAGCCACTCACAGTCTGAGTCCTGCTTGGCTTGAGGTCCTGCTAGCTAATATTTTAGCATCATTATATCACTAAATTGCACATGAAAATTGTAGTTAAAAGAGTTGTAAGCAACCAAATAATGCATTCTACTTTAAGCCTCACACTCTATCTAGGTATCAACAGAAAACATAGAAAGACTTCAAACAAAAGGCAAAGCCGAGGAGACACTGGTGGACTTTGTTCTCTGTGATCTCTTACTGAGGTGTTTTGGGTCTTGAGAAGATTGAAGAGTGATGAAGGCCTATAGGATGGAAGGTTGTTTTAATTCTTCCTTTTTAGGGGATATAATATGTCGACTGAGATGCCATAGAATCTGTTCAAGGTTGGGAGAAGTCCCAGAAGCTCCACATCCAATGTTTACATGCGGACACAAGCATCTGTGATAAAAGTGGTTGGCCTTTGCAAGGTGTAGGAGGCTTTGAATTTTCAGAGTAAATTAGAAATTTCCATGCTACCTCTTAAGCCTTAAATATGGAGTCATTTGCATTATTATACTATTGCTTGCTGCTTTGCAATACCCTCACACCATCTCCAGCATCTGTGTTTTATGTCTGTGACTACGTGCTCTCTGAAGGCAGTGGCTGAGCAATTTATTTCTTAAGAGTCTTGGGAAACAGAATTTTATGATGTTTGGCTCAAATAAAGCAATAGGAATGCTAACTAACCTTTCCACTAAAGATTTTGCATGTCTCTGCCAAAGCATTTCTAATTCTTTGCCTTGTCTTTGTGATTAGGAGGTAAGCTTACTGAAAGTAGAGTTCAGGACTTCACTTCTTTGTACTTTCCCTTGGTGGTGAGTAGAGTGATGGGTGTAGATGGGCTCATTAAGTATTTACTGAAGCATGGAGCGATTGGTTAGAAATTTCCCTGCATTCCGGTTCTACGAACTTACCGTACAGTTTGACTAAACGAAAACAAAGAAAGCAAATTTATCAATTGTTTTTTCATCGCTGTAACAAAATATCTGCCCAGAGTAATTTAAGGAAGCAGTTTATTTTGGCTTAAAGTCTGAGAATACAGTCGATCATGATGGGAAAGGCACAGCAGCAGGAGCCTGAGGGAGCAGGAGCCCGAGGGAGCAGGAGCTCAAGGCAGGGAGTCACACTGCAATCAGGAAGCAGAGCTAGGGGAAAGCGGTGGTGCAGCTCACAGCAGGAGCCTGAGGGAGCAGGAGCCAGAGGCAGCGGGTCACACTGCAGTCAAGGAGCTGAGCAAGAGGAAAGCTGGGCGCAGCTCACTTTTTCTGGTTTACTCTGTCCAGGACACCAGCCTATGGAACAATGCTGTCCACTTTCAGGCATTTTCAGAATTTTCCTTCCTCAATTAGATATTTTTGGAAATCCTGTCACATGAGACAGGTGTGTTTCCATGGGCATTCTAAATCTAGTTGCGGTGGTTTGAATGCCCCCAATAGGCCTGGGTATTTGAATAATTCATCCCCAGATGGTGATGCTCTGTGCGACGTTTGCAAAGAGCAGCCTTGTGGAAAGAATCGGGCTGGGTTCGAAGGTTTTATAGCCTCACCTCACTTCTAGTTCTCTCTACTTGGTATGTGTGGATGAGGATGTGATCTCTCCGCTTCCTGCTCCAACCACCATGCCTGTCTGCTGCCATGATGAAACCCTTATCCCTCTGGAAACATAAGCCAAATAAACTTTTCCTTCCATAAGCTGCCTTGGTTCTGGTGTTCTATCACAGCAATAGAAGTATAACTGATAGACAATCAAACTGACAATAAAAATTAACCCTTAAAGTCTCTCTAGAAAGAACAGTGAGGTATCTACAGATGACTTCATGCTTTAACATAAGGATTTTTAAGAGTTTGTCCAGATTTTGGAAGCAGGACCCTTATTCAAATTAGATTATACAGAATGCAGCAAGGAAGGCTAAGAAGGAAGGAAGGAAGGAAGGAAGGAAGGAAGGAAGGAAGGAAGGAAGGAAGGAAGGAAGGAAGGAAGGAAGAAAGAAAGAAAGGGACAGATGTAACAAAACCAAATTCCGCAGTGATGTCACTGCTGAGCATGGCTAGTTAGTCTTTGTGCGCCTCTGCATTGCCCTCATGTGAGAAGACTGTCCACTCATGGGGTTCTGGTACCTTGGGTTTCTTTCTTATCATTCTAGAAAAGTCTCAGAACTGAATTTCGATGCCTCTGCTGCCCTCTGTTCTGCTCTTCATGGACTGGAAGCAGTTGTTCTGGTTGAGACTGTGATGTTGTATCACTCTGATATGGGTCAGACGTTGATCTCTGAACCATGTGTCAGTTCCAGTGAACTGAAATTCACACTGGAAAGCGGGCCTTTCCCTAGCACAGAATGGGGTGATGACAATGGCTGCTGTATGGCCTTGGAATCTACTAGAAGCCTTCTTTTTAAAGGAAAAATGATTTCCTAGAAATGAAGACTAAGCTATCATAAAATACTCTTATGCAATCTTTCATTTCTTCTTTTCTGTTTATTAAAGAAATTAATCTATCTTTCTTGATTGAATATGGAGCTAATAAAATACAAACAAACAAGCTGATCAACCAAACAAGCAATAACCACCACCACCACCAAGCCCCTACCCTCAGATGCTGTAACTGGTGAACGAAGTCTCTTTTGGGCTCTCTGCTAAACTGGAAAATGCTCTTGTATCTTGAATCTTGTTTCTACTTTCCTTGTCATCTGAGGAGCCTGAGCTAGAAACAGCTGCCAAAATTTGTCTCAATATATAATGTTTTAGATCAAATTGTGCAGCAGAATTATCAGGCACTTTTTAGAGAATGCTGGTGTTTAGATTCCATGCACAGAAGGTCGAACAAGACATAAGAACAAGCCAGTAGGCAACCCTCCTTCCTGCCTGTGCCCTGGTGCCTGGTAGGCAGCCCTCCTTCCTGCCTCTGCTGTAGTCCCTGCATGCTAGCTAGCATGTCTATCAACAACCAGGACTGGAACCTTGCACAACTCACTCTGTGTGCTTTAGAAGGCTCTGCCAATCAGTGCCCACAATGAGCATAGTCACACCTGAGAGGGCTGCAGGTGCAGCTACAGACAGGGCACTGTGTGCTCCAGCCGTGCCCCTCAGCACTTTTCATGGCTATGAAATCCAGAAAACACAGCTCTCACCACTCCAGAGAAGTTTAAGATTGACACCAAAACACGCTCTTCCTTTTTGCTGTGTTTTCTTTTCCCAGTTACGAACAGTGACTCTTTGACATTATTGGCAGGGTCGTGCTTCCGTGTTACTGTGTGTTGGAGTGCCAGTTAAGTAAAATTTCCCAAGAACTTTTTATTATTTGTGGGTTAGGGTCATACATAGTGATTGAAGGAGTTCATTGGGAAGTGTGATTCTTGCACAGCCCTGGCCCCCTTTGCCCAGTGGAATGCTATCTTTAATAATTAAATATGCTTCTCTAAGAAGGTACAGGCGGTACCATGACCACGTCTGCCACTTGATCCAGTCTCTACATGGCTACATTTTAAAGAAATGTAGAAGCCGTGAGCAGTGAAGCAAAGGCCAACGACAGCGGTCTTCGAAAGGGGGGCACCATTAGGATAGGACAGAATTCATTGCAAACTCGAAAACTGTAGACTATATGTGATACCTGGGAAACTGAGAAAACCAGAAGAAAACGGGGCCTCTACTAGTACAGAATGGGTGCATTCTCCTCCAGGCTGTGAGACGCTGGGTATGGCGCTGCTCCAGCCAAGTGTGCGCAGAGGAAGGAAGACACTGGCCTGCAGTACACCAGAAATCAGCTCGTAGTCTGAACAGGAGCAATGTGAACCAGACTGTCCTCACGGCTCATTTAAAATACCTGTGTGCAGTTACAACAACAAGATTAGAGTGAGCACTGTTCATAGGTAGGCACAGTCCTATAGTCTGTAAGGATGTCAGAAATTAAGATTCTTTTTTAAAATCCCGGTGTATTTATAAATCTTATTATGAATATTATAACAATAAATGACCATGTTAAAATAAAAAAGAAAAGCAAACTATCCTGAAAGAAAATGGTAACAGTGTGTGGTGACAGATGGCTATAATAATCACTTCTAATGCATTTGTTACCAAATCATGACATTGTATACCTCGAGTGAATATAATTTCTATTTCCCAATTATGCTTCAATGAAGTTGGAGGAGGGGATAAAAACCCCATTAAAAGATGTAGCAATAGAAAAGTTTCTCTTTTTTTCCTAAGAAATCATTGAACAATTTCCCTGTTTCCCCCTTTTATTAAAAATAGATACTGTCTCATACTATTGCATGAGCTAACATCCTTATAACAGCTTCCCAGTTACTCCTCCTAGTTCCTTCCACCTCCCCTTTTATTCAGATCCACTCCTTTTCTTTCTCTCATTAGAAAAGAACAGGCTTCAACGAGATAGCAACAAAACTTGACAAAATAAAATATAATAAGATAAAACAAAATCCATCACATCACAGTTGGACATGGCAAACAAGCAGAAAGAAAAGAACCCCAAAAAGAAACACAAGAATTAGGGACTTGCTCATTTATACATTCAAGAGTTCCATAAAAAATAAAAAGCAGAAAGCTATAGTATATAGTCAGTATACCTGGTGTAGATACATGTAGGCCCTGTGCTTGCTGCTTCAGTCTCTATGAGTTCATATGAGCTTTGCTCATGTTGATTTAGAGGGTCTTGTTCTTCTGATGGCCTCCATTCCCTCTGCCTCTTAAACTCTTGCCTCCTCATCTTTTTCAGGGTTCCATAATCTCTGAGGAGAGGGATTTGATGGAGACATTCCATTCAGAGCTATGTGTTCCAAGGTCTCTGTCTATATGTGATGTCTGCCTGTGGGTCTCTGTTTGTTCCTATCTGCTGCAGAAGGAAGCTTCTCTAATGATGGCTGAACAAGGTAGGGATCTACGAGTATAGCAGAATATCATTAGAAGTCATTTTATTGTTACTTTTTTTTTAGGCTATTAGTATTTGGTTTTACCCTGGTCTCTGGGCTAACTAGTCTCTGGTTTTTGGCCACCCAAGAGGTGTCAGGTACGGGTTTCATTTTGTGGAGTGAACCTTGAGTCAAACCAGACATTGCTTAGCCACTCGCACAAACTTTGTGCCACCATAGCCTTAGCATATGTCGCAGGCAGGTAGATCAGGTATGTGGCTGCATTGGTGTTTATGAGAAACTAAGATTCCAGAGTAGAAAAAAACATGGTTGAATTTTTCGCAGTTCACCCTCTCTGACCTAATAGAGTTGATATTCTGAGTGAGTCCACAAGGCTTGGTTTGAGCCAGAGGAAAATTCAGCTTTCAGAACTGGTGTATAACTTGAAAGATCACATTTAAATTCAATATCTGTTTCCAGTTTGTATTTCATTCTTTTGATCAAAGGCATTAGCAGATTTATACACTAGGAAGAAAGTGCAGTATTCTCTCTAAAATGATTTATAAAAATTAAAATGGACAAACTTAGAATGAAGTATTGAATGTAAGAACTGATAGAATTTTAGAGGTGATGGCCTAAAATAAAATTTCTATAATTCTTTTCTTCCAGCCAGGGAAAGCATCAGGTTTTTAGCTAGGCCATCTAACTGCAATATCCAGTCACAAAAGCTAAGCAAAGTCTCAGATTGTAACGACTTAGAAAGATAGAAGCATTGAGTAGTTGTAGGAGGAGGGCCTGCTTGTTCATCCCGGCTGCCCAGAACCAAAATAACCACACAGAAACTGCATTAATTAAATCACTGCTTGGTGCATTAGCTCTAACTTCTTAATGGCTAACTCTTAAATCTTAATTTAACCCATTTCTATTAATCTGTGCATCATCACGAGGTAGTGGCCTACCACCAAATTTCAAACACATCTATCTCTGGCGGTGGGTCTATGGTGTCTTTGATCAACCCTTCTTCCTCCCAACATTCAGTCCAGTTTCCCACGCCTACCTAAGTTCTGCCCTATTAACAGACCAAGGCAGTTTCTTTATTAACCAATGAAAGCAACACATAGACAGAAGGACATCCTACACCAAGTAGTGATTAAATCTCAGGTCTCGTCTCAAAAGTTCTCTTCTTATTTAAGATACCAGTATGAGAGAACCAACCTATTAAAAAATGTCAGGTCTGGGCCTGTGGGATGGCCCAGTAAGTAAGACGGTTTGATGCATAAGCCTGCCAACCCTAGCCAAATCCCCAGAACCTAGGGTTTCAGGCCTGATGGCCCCAATGAGGTCCTCATAACCCAGGGTGACAGGCCCCAGTGAGGTCCCTAGAACCCAGGGTGTTGGGCCTGATGGCCCCAGTGAGGTCCCTAGAACCCAGGGTAACAGGCCTGACGGCCCCAGTGAGGTCCTCAGAGCCCAAGGTGTCAGGCTTGATGGCCCTGGTGAGGTCATCCTGAGAGCTGTCCTCTGATCTCCGCTCATATGCTGTCATACGTGCATCATACTATACTCCAACACCTATCACACACACACACACACACACACACACACACACACAAAATAGTAATTGGTGACGTTTACTTTGCAAACAGTGTCTGAGAGTTCCCTTTGCTCTGCACAGTCACAAGCACTTACCCATCTCTGTGACATTGGACACTGAAGCAGAAGTGCGGTGGCATCACATCATGGCTTTCCTTAGTATTTCTGGCAACTAATGATGGTGAACTTTTTATTCATGTGCTTTTTTTCCATCTGTTCATCCTCTTTGGTGAAATGTCTGTTCAAACCTTTTGCCTATGTTTTTATTAGGTGTTTTAATTCTTACCCTGGAGTTGTATGCCTTATTTGCATATTCAAATGTGAGTCCCTTTTTGTACACACATATATGTAAATATGATCTCCCAGTGTATTTCTGGCTGTTCCATTTCCTTACCAGTGTGTCTGCAATAGAACATTTAACTTCTGCGGTATCCTCCCTGTGAAAGAGCCTCTGCTGTTTGCTTCTTTAGACTTTTGTTCTTTTACCTATTCCAAGGTTGAAGAATTTTCTTTCAGATGTTTTATGGTTAAAATCACTTTGGAAAATGTATGTAAAAGGTTGATTTTTCTAAAATTTAAGAATACATTTACCACACAACTCAGGAGTTCTTGTAGAAGGATTTACCTCAAGAGAAATGAAAATGTAAGTCTGCTGAGTGGTCTAAACACAACACGTCTATAGGTGGAATGTCTATAGGTGGAAGCAACTGGGGTGATCAATGTTTAAATATTTAATTGTACACCTGAAAAGATGTGGAGCACACGAGTGTATACATACAAGTACGCGGTAATAGATAAAGGAACGAACTATGGATACAGGCAACAACACCAATTAACCCGAAACATCATTCTAAATAGAAGGGGCTAGATTCCAAAGAGTGTAAACTACGATTGCATTTAGTTCTAATTCCAGAACTGGAGAAACTCACTCCAGCGATAGAAAACAGATCTGCAGCTGTCTGTTTGAGGCGTACGGAAGGAGCTTGGGGATACAAGGGGTGTTTGGGAACTGTGGACACAGTCTATGTCTTGACTTTGGTGTGTGCTGGTCAAAATTCACCTCTCTGTACACATCTTAGAGTAAGTACAATTAGGAAACTGATTTAAACATGCCATTCTAGTTTGCTGCCTGTTGCTGTGATAGACACTGACTGAGAACAAGTTGGAGGAAGGAGAGGGCCTATTGGGCTTATAAATCAGAGTCCATCATGGTGGGACTCGAGTCAGAAAACACGTTTCCTCCCTGGATTGCTCAGCCAAGTTCCTTACACAGGCCATGCCCATCTGCCCAAGGATGGCACTGCCCATAGTGGGCTGGGTCTTCTCACATCAGTTAACAAAATGCCCTACAGACATGGCCACAGGCCAAACTGATGGAAGTAATTCCTCAGTCCTTTCTTCCCAGGTGTGTCAAGATGACATGGTTAGCCAGTGGTGACATATTTACTACACACCTCTGCTGTGTAGATTTTAAAATGTGGTTATTTCAGACTTTTAAGAAATCCAGGTCATGAAGTTATCACTTGAGTTTAAAAACAAGACATTTTCCATAGGGAAATTTGAAAAATATATAAAAGTCAAACGAATAATAAAAAAACCCAACTCCTTGTCTCAGCAGTCAATCATTTCTCTTTGCCTTTCTTTTGACAGCTAGCATGCTGTTTGTAGCATATTATGAAATCATAAGGATTTCCCCAAATAATCCCACGATTTTGACAAATATAATTTTAACAATGCATCATGGTTACAGAAATAACACCATGCATTACTTGAAACTCTCCCCCACATTTGGGCACTTTTCTTTCCAGTTCGTGTCTGCAGTTTTCCTTATGAAACGTTGTGGTGATTAGCATGTCTTCTCCATTGACAACTATTGATCTGGGATAGATTCACATATACTTTTATCAAAGGGTAATACATTCATCATATTATTGTTACCAAAATCTTAAAACCTTCCCAATTTCTCCTCAGTTTCTATTCTAGAAAAATCTTTGATTTTCCTTCCTTTGCAATGAATTCTTGCTCTTCGCGGTAAACAGTTAAAGAACGGATTTTCACCTACTTCAGTGAGTGTAATGCATTGCCTGAATTAGCCTCATCCCTCTGTCAGAGTGCCCAGAAACCATGATGATAGGAGCTGTGCAAATAGATATCTAGCATATGGGAACCTGCTTATAATTTCTTACTCACAGCACTTAGCCCACGTACAGCATTTATCTTTAAAAGAGCAAGACTAACGAATCCGTATGTATTGTTTTCTCCTTACAGCATATCCTCATTTGAAATATGCCTAATGAGGAAGGAATGGTAGCGTCTCCAGTAGGCAGTGTCACAGTGTCTCGTGGAAGAGCTTGCTCTTGTGCCTCCACTTTGCTTAAGAGGGACAGCTTACGATCTGAAATACCTACAGTCATGTGTAAAATACACTTTCAACTATGAGAACTTAGGTTTCAAGAAAAGTGGGATGGGTCAGACCTATTCAGGAGCTTACGACTTGGGGAATCCATTTTTACATTGCTGAGGGATTCAAAGTAGAATTACAGAAAATGTTTAATTCTTCTAGCAAATTATGACTATCACTTGATTTACAAATAATCTGATTGCCATCATCTCATTCAGGAATATGACTGTGACTAAACGCTAAGTAGCATAAAACTGAGGTAAGCTAGCTTTTCTTTAGGGACAGATGATATCACTTTTTTAAAATATATTTATTTCATTATTTGTGTATGTGTGTGTGCAAGCAGCACATGTCACATGAGTGCAAGTCCCAGTGAAAGGGAGAGATGTCTGATCCCCAGGAGTTGCAGATACAGGCAGTTGTGGTTGGTCCAAAGTGGATGCTGAGAACTGAACTCTGGTCCTCTCTACGAGTAGGAAGTGGTCTTAACTACTTAGCCAACTACTCAGCCATCTCTCTAGCCCTGATGTAGCCTTTTAAAGTCCCAATTTCTTCTTTAAGACAGTCAAATGGGGTAATGTGCCTGACTGACTTTGTGATGTTTGGATGAGATGCTGTGTGAAGATGCAGTCTGTAGACCAAGGATACCTAGCAAACCACCTTGCTTCGGCTGTCTTTAGAGAAAAAGCAGTTCCTTGTAACATTCCTAACTGGGCTCTCCCCAGTCTTCTCTTGTCTTTGGACTCTCATCCCTCCATTTTCTGTCATTGAATTCTGACATCCATCTTGGAGGGTAAACATCCTCTAGCCTAACATCCCCAACTATTGACATTTCAGTGCTGTGGCGGAAATGTGTTTCCTCTGAGGACTTCACTTCCCAGCAGCCCTTGCTCCTGACTCTGCAGGCCTCACTATCCAGTGGTCTTCACTAATGAAGTGCAGTTTCCTCTGCTTTTAGGCCAAGGAAGATGCAATTGTCTTGCCCTGCTGAGCTGTTCTCAGACCAGAATTCCCTTCTTTCCTATTCCCCTGCATCATTCCAGCTAGGTCGTCAGTTTCTCTCATGACCGTTTTCCTCAGATCTTTTCCAGCCTCGTCAAGTCTTTCGTCGTGGTTGACCTTGACATCTTCCTAAGAATTCGGGCTATCAGCATGTCTTCACTTTTCTCCACGGTGACATTTTCATCTCCACTCACTCCGAAGTCCAAATGACATCCTCCCATTACCATGCTGTTTCCCACAGTGCACTCTGCTGACTACTGCTCTCAGAGTCTGCTCCTAAGACCCATTCTTCCTTGGCTTTCCAGCTTAGGCTTTTTTCTTTCTTCCATTGTCTGTTTTTGCCTTCCGGTTCTCAGCGCTCATGTTCTTTCTCCCTCTGCTTTACAAATTTCTAACACTGCCAGATCAGGTTGGCTGTCTCTGCGGGTTCCCTGTCATGACCTTGATGCCCCTGGCTTATACGACAATCCTTCTCTCTCTTCAAAAGGATTCTCAGAGCTTGGTCCAGTGCTTGGCTGTGGATATCTGCATCTGCTTCCACCATTTTACTGGATGAAGGCTCTCCGATGACTGTTGGGTAACCATCAATCTGATTACATGAGAAAGCCAGTTCTGACACCTTCTCCAGTATTGCTAGGAGTCTCACTTAGGTGGGGTCATCCTTGTGGTTTCCTGGGAGTTTACCTGGCACCAGGTTTCTCCTTAATCCCAAAATGTGCCCTCAATCAAGATATTTCTTTCACTCTTCTCCCCATCCACTCAGCCCCCAACCCACACAATCAGATCCTACATGTTCCCATACCTTCACCCTCCCGCTCCAGTTTACCCAGGGCATCTCTTCTAATTCCCCTTCCCATGGAAATCCACGAGTCCCCAGGGTCCTCCTTACTACTTAGCTTCTCTGGGGCTGTGGACTGTAGCCTAGTTATCCTTTACTTTACAGTTAAAATCCACTTTTGAGTGAGTATGTGCCATGTTTGTCTTTCTATGGGTTACCTTACTCAGGATAATTTTTTTTCTAGTTTTGTTTCTAGAATTTGTTTGCAAATTCATGATGTCATTGTATAGATGTACCACATTTTCTTTATCCATTCTTTGGTGGAAGGGCATCTAGTTTGTTTTCAGGTTCTGGCTATTATAAAAAAAAAATTCTGCTATGAACACAGTTGAGAAAATGTCCTTGTGGTATGAGTGTGCATCCTTTCTGGTATATGCCCAAGTGGTTACTGCTGGATCTTGAGGTAGATTGATTCCCAGTTTTCAAGACAGTGTTTCTCTGCATAGTCTTGGCTGTCCTGGAACTCACTATGTAGACCAGGTTGACCTTGAACTCACAGAGATCTGTTTGTTTCTCCTTTCATTTATTCTTAAGGATGAACAACTGTTATTTCATAAACTTTCATTTTTACATGTGATTAGGAACTATCTCCAAATAACTTATTGAGTAAGCAAACATTAGATAGTCCAACTTGATTGGATTATTTGTATGATATCAATTATAAATTGAGTCATAAAGAAACATGACTAAATAGTTAGATTCTGCCAAGGACTTTATTCCATAAATGTCAGCCACACAACATTGGGTGGCATTGTAAAGCTCCATTTGATGATATGCATAGCACAGTAAGCATACAAGCATGATCAAATGTACATAGAAAGGGGTCTTTGGCTTGCTTAAGAGGGTTACAGAACAAAATCTTGGAGAAGCTGGGTGTGGAGACACCTTTAATCCCAGCACTTGGGAGGAAGAGGGTCTCTGAGATTTTAATGAGGCAGCCGGGATTACACAATACAAAAATAAGCAACAACATCAATCCCAAGAAACAAAACACAGGAGAGTCACTAGGTGATAGCAACTAGTGCATAGGTGTCCCTAGATAAGGCTGTCTAGCCTTGAACCCTTAAAAACTAAACTGAGTTTTGGAAACATGTCTGTATGATTTTACTCCATAGAAGGGTACATTGAGGACAGCTGCTTCCGTAAGTGGTTTGGAAACTGGATTTCAGGAGATGGTGATGGGTTCTCTTGGCATAGACCCCTCGGAGGCATCAACTCTTTCTCCTGGTTTACTGGAGCTCCTTCTAATTCAGGCACAGACAGAGTGATGATTGCTACATATCAAACATGGGAGAAACTGGTAGAAGTGGTGTGATCCCTGGGGGAAATTGATTAGAGGGCAATGGGGTAAAGAACCAAGTTCCTTGGGCAGGTGGGCACTCTGTACAGGGGAAAGTTCAAACAGATGTGCACCACCCCCTCATTGAGCATGGGCAGGCTTCATGATCAGGGTGAAGTTGTGAGTGCCTCTAGGGTAAGAGGGACCAGTTCCTTTCCTAACAAATGGCACTTCAGTTAAGAGATAAGGTGATGTTTGTCAGGATCTTGGGCTGGTTCATTCACAACATTTCCTGTATCTGTCAAGTGGAACTGTTGAGGCTGCCCATAAAACTGATTTCTACTGGGTTCTTTGCAGACAGGCTCAATCTGGATATATTAAGAAAACCCTAAACACAGGTCTCCATCCACAAGCAGCATTTAAGAGTCTATTGAGATCAATGCTGTGGAATTGGATGAAGAACAAATAAAAACAAGATAAAAATAAAAGGCTGTAGGGTAAGTGAGTACTCCATGGTCTGGGTATCCTGCTTCTGCTGCGTGGTGCAGTGGATCTGTCAAGATCGAGGACACATGGCTGTGCTTGACACTGATGTGGGCACTGACTTCCTTGTGCTGAGGTGAGGCTGGGGGCACTGAAATGTGTCATGCTAAGGTGAACTGGAATTCAAGGGCATATGGTGACATATGCATTTCATCACCAGTGTGCCCATTCTTGAATTTATCCTAGAGTCAGTGTGTGTGATATANCACACCATGGTGTCTGATTTATAATTTCCCGAGGGCGATATTTTTTTACAGTGACTGGCAGAATTTTTTGTTCTTCATTAGGCCTTTTATTAACCCACTGCCAGAGCTCAGAATCTAACCACTCCCAGTGTTTCAGTGATCATATTATCAGTAATAGCATATTTCCTCTGGGAGATATGAATGCAGTCTACTGCAGGTGGAAGCCGGGAGGAGGCGGGATAGCGTGGATTGTTCACACTGCTGCCCGGGCTCTGCCCCCAGACTCCCAGCTATACTTGCAGCTGTTGCTGACTAGAGACTCAGCTTAACTTTGTTATCATGTGTAAGAGCAGCGACTTTATTTATTCAAAAAGTTTTATATACCTACAACACCCCACTCGGAAACGATTTGACTCTACATTCGGGGATTCCTATCCATAAGGCTTCCCTAAGATAGTTCTCTATCAGGAAACAAAGCGTAGATGCTCAAATGGACAAGGACTAGCTTGAAAGGAGAGCCCAGTCATACAAGAGGGGTGGTTCCTTCCTGTCTGGTTGAAGAACCAGGATGAAAGGGAGGTAAGGAAGCTTAATTATTACCATCATTGTTCATTTAGAGAAAAGAAAAGATCTCAATTGCAGGGCTAGCGGAATTCAAATGGGGGTTTCTGGTCTACCAGAACATGTGATGTAGAAGCCCAGGCAGTTTGTCCCTGGAAGATTTCCAGTGGAGGATGTTGTGTAGTTTCTCAGGTATCACATATACACCCTAACAACACTGTCTCATCTCAGCATGGACATGCTTCTCAGAGAATTTTTGAGCACATCACCTTGCTTCATGTAGCCTCGTCTGTCAAATGTAAATTCTGGTAATTACCCATAGAACGTATTTTATTAGTGTGGAGATCAAACTGAACAATTTACATTAAAAGAACTTTTAAATGGTATGAAAATTAGTTCTTACAATATTGGGCCTAATACCTCCCTTCAAGGAGCACCTCTCAAAATTAAACATGGAAAACAGGATATATTGGGCACCTGAGCAGAGATGGACGCCACATAACCCTTTCACCTGCTCCTATGGTTGTAGGCAGGATAAAATCAACAAAGAAAGCCAAAGAACGCATGTCTCATGATAATAACTTCAGATATATAGATGGCCCAATACTTGAGTATTTTTTGATTCTTTGGCTCTGATTTCTGTACTATGAAGTATATTTCAAATAGATTTAATAAGTAATAGACATTCTCCACTATCTGGGACCTTGTCTCCTATATTGACTAAACTTATTTTCCCAAGTCTTCCATTATGTTTTCCCTTGAATTTTATTTGTCTTTTGTCTTAGGTGATGATGAAACCCATGACCCAAAGCAACTTGGGAAGGAATGGGCTTATTTGACTTACAATTCCACATCACTGTTCATTACTAAAGAAAGTCTGAACAGAAACTCAGGGCAGGAACTTGGTGGCAGGAGCTGATGTTGTGGAGGAGTGATGCTTACTGAGGTATTCCTAACGGCTTGCTCAGCCTGCTTTCTTATAGAATCCAGGACTACCAACTGAGTGTACCACCACCCACCGTGGGCTGGGCTCTCTGCCATCAATCACTATATTGAGAAAATGTCCTATAGGCTTTCCCACAGTCCAGTCTTATGGAAGAAATTTCTCAGCTGAGGCTCCCTCCTCTCTGACGACTTTAGCTTATGTCAAGTTGATATAAGTCACCAGAAAGCACACCTTTTCTGACCGAGTTATGGCTTGGTGACCATTCAAAGTCAGTCTACTAGGTTCAGATAATAATGCTCCATAACTGACTCCTTTCTCAACAGCTTGTGCTTTGCAGATGCCCAGTTTTGTAGTCTAAGCCAAGTCTTTATATGCATCTATAACATCAATATTAAAATAAAGAAAGATGTAGTGGAATGTCAATTATATTTTAATAAATAAAGACTGCCTGAATATCTGAGAATAAAACAGTCCTTACTGGTCAGCCTTACAAACAAGGTTATGGTAACACACATCTTTAATCCAGTAGCCACACTAGTTGCCATAGAAATCGGGTGGTGTGTGCCTTTGACAGCCCTAGAGAGGAGTATAAAACTGGAGGAGACAGCTCTCAGACACAGTCTCAGTCTGAGATTCCTGGAGGTAGGATCACCATT
Organism: Bramus lutescens; assembly: GCA_001685075.1. NCBI lineage: Eukaryota > Metazoa > Chordata > Mammalia > Rodentia > Cricetidae > Bramus > Bramus lutescens. The sequence goes on along the minus strand of LOEQ01000338.1, from coordinate 844,150 downwards.
TCAGACTGAGGTCGAGGTAAGAGCCAGCGGCTGGCTGTTTTGCTTTTTGGGTCTTCAGGCTGAACTCCAATTTCTGACCCTAAGCTTTTATTAACTGTGCATTAGAGAGATGAAGAGGATAGGAAATGAACAGAAAATTTATAACTTCCTTGGTGGGGTAAGCTGCCTTCAAATTCAGCTTCCCATCCCTTGGTACATTGTCAAGTTGCCAGTCATTTTTTCCTGAGTGGGCACTGGCTTTAGGCGATGGTATTGGTTAAGAATCTGGCATCTACCACTAATGACTTGAGATAGCTAGTTGGTCACATGGACCACAGAGCTAAGGGGATGGTTATTTTCAGTCTATATTGATGGCAGGTAGGACATCCCCTTCATACAGATGAAAGGCTAGACGTCACTTCTCGATTGAATTCAAAAATCACAAAAGTCACATGTTGACTTTAATAAAAAAATCTTGCAGCTCCTTCAAAAGGCAACTCTGCCATCAGACTCTTGGCCATACATAAAAGCATGACTTAGTTTCTAGGAGCGAAGTAGTGCTTCCCAAATAAAGCACTGTATTTATGCCAGCCAGGTAAACTCTTCAATCTGTTCTCCTGTGCTGAACTCCATGACAGTCCATCCTCATGCATTACCTCATTTACTTCTTTGCTTCTCAGACACAAAACTACAGAGTAGGCACTGTTACCATCTTCCGTTTGCAGACAGCCAAGATGCTGAATGACATGTCTAAGGTTAGGACTCCAGTGATGAGAGAAGGCAGGATTCAACTCATATCCGTTGCTCCCAACACCATCTCTACCATAAAAACATGTCCTGATGGGCTCCATTGCAGAAGACAGGGCCAGAAGCGTGGTCCGATTGCTGCGGTCCCTTAGTTTGGGGACATTGTCTTGCTATGTAGCCCACACTAACTTCACATTTACTTCTTTCTTAGCCCCCTGAGTACTAGGATTACAAATGTGCACCTCCAATATGTGTGTATGTCCAACGGGTATGTTCTCTCAAGAATTTTATGCAATTCATGTCATATCTTTCAAAAGAGTGCCCTGAAAATTTGTGTTCCCCAAGTCTGAAATGCGTTTTGCCTCTGTCTGTTGTTCTCCACACTGGCCACTAGGTGGTGCAGTGTAGAGTGACGTCTTTTCTGCTGTAAATTCCAGGAGGGTAGAAAAGTTGCAGGCAGCAGCACAACTCCTTGTCCTGTTGGATCAAGGCACGTGTTCATTTATCTTAAAAACAGAGAGCTATGCCTTTCCGACCTGAAGACACTGGAGTCAAAGGGAGACAGACTTACATAAAACCGGCCTGTTCCCCGTGACAGCCTTTGTCAGATTCAAGGGACCAGCTGCTTTGAGTGAACCTATTAAATCCATAAGAACTCCTGCACGCACGCGCGCGCGCACACACACACACACACACACACACACACACACCTGACTGCTAGCAGAGATTCCCTGGTTGACACAAATTCCCCCCAGCAGTAAGGTATGTCTAAGTGTGGTCTAACGTCCCCACCTTCAACCTCTGGCAAGTAATCATTTCAGAAATAGAATTCTGTTTGGGCACACAAAGTCACCATGGGGTTTGACCGCCACAGAAATGGAAATGAACTTTTTCACCCCTTTTAATATTTAAAAACAGAAAAATCCCCTGATACTGGCAAATAGGTCATGGAATGCCAAATATGTGGAGATTTTGTGTGTCTAGATATGAATTTGTCTGTCGTGAAGGTCAAGATCCCCAGACATACTCAGTTTGACTTGCTTTATTGCCCAAATAGGGAACTCACCAAACTCCTACCAAGCAATAACCTGTGCCTGATTCCTCAAGAAAAGGAGATCCTTTGGGTTAAAGAAGTAGTGTTCTGTTGTTAGGTGTGTGTCTGGATTTGTGTGGTTAGCTTTTTTCCCAGAGTAAGGGACGATCACCTGAACACACACTTCAGCCTGGGGCCAATGGGGCATGGTAAGCATTCAGACATGGGTGGCCTATGAGAGTTTGGGAAGGGAAGAAAAAAAGGAAGAAACATTTAATCTATTTGACAATTATACCTTGAACCGATTCTGTGCTAAGATCAAATTCTGTCCATTTTACTTTCTCTCTAACAAGGAGTCATCTCTGACCCCTTTGTTCATCGACATATGGTTGTTCAGGATGAGAAGAAGGGGGGCAGACAGAAAGCCTTGACCGTACTGTTAATTCCACTAGGCAAGAATAAGACCACTACCACAATATTTGAGCTGGATTTGAAGCAGGTTTTATCAAATACCAGCTAGGGAGATGGACGGATACTGGTTAGGTCCATACCAGAGATCCCCAGAAAATGGCTGTGAATTATGTTAATCACATTCTTATAAATGCAACACCCACAAGCTTCCCACCTTCATCCAATCAGTGGCAAGCATACATCCTGACATGCTTCCCACCTTCATCCAATCAGGGGCAAGCATACATCCTGACATGCTTCCCACCTTCATCCAATCAGGGGCAAGCAT
>LOEQ01000338.1:830539-841626 GCA_001685075.1 Bramus lutescens | reverse complement strand
GGGGCAAGCATACATCCTGACATGCTTCTCACCTTCATCCAATCGGGGGCAAACATACATCCTGACATGCTTCCCACCTTCATCCAATCGGGGGCAAACATACATCCTGACATGCTTCTCACCTTCATCCAATTGGGGGCAAACATACATCCTGACATGCTTCTCACCTTCATCCAATTGGGGGTAAACATACATCCTGACATGCTTCCCACCTTCATCCAGTTGGGGGCAAATATACATCCTGACATGCTTCTCACTTTCATCCAACTGGGGGCAAGCATACATCCTGATATGCTTCCCACCTATGTATCTCCTGTCTATGTGTGATCAAGTACATTCTGTGCAGTTGAGGTAACCAACCTTGTTCATCGAAGTGAAAACAGGTGACTTGCTATCTTCCATGAACATTTCCCCCCAACATTTCAGGCTCCCAACATTCCTTGGGCAAGTGGGACTTACTGGTTAGAATCATTTTTTGTTTGTTTTATAGATCTCTTAAGCATAACTTTAGCCCCCACAATATGGGACTGAAAGTGGGAAGTGATGGGCCAGCGAGTTGGCTAAGTGAGCAAAGGCACTTGCTGCCAAGTCGAATGACTTGTTTAGTCTACAGTTCCCACAGGGTAGAGTGGGAACTCACTTTCCAGGTTGTCTTCTGATCTCCACAGGTGTGTCATCACCTGTACATACATAAATAAAGAGATAAGAATGTGTTCATCGGCCGGCCGCAAATCCTTACTCACACACCCTTCCCTGCTGTATGGGCTCCAACCCTCCATACTGTGCTCTGCTCAAGACCACATCAGGCACAGCTGTGATCAGTTTCCACCTCTCAGCATAAGTACAAGACCATGGGACTAGGATCGCTGCAGAATCCAGTGTAAAATCTTACATTGAGTACAGTATGCTGGCTCATACCTATAATTTCAGAGTTGGGAAGCCAGAGGCAGTAGACTACTGCAAGTTTGAGGCCAATCTGGTCTACACAGTGAGTTCAAGGCCATTCTGAGCTACCAAGTGAGGCTCTGCTTGAGGTAACAACAACAGCTGTGTTGCTTCATTGGGTGGACTCAGGTTGAGGCCTGGTGTTTGCTGTCTAAGGAGTCGGCCATTGCCAGTCCCATGATGTGTTCTTGATCTTCAAGGGTTAATGAGAGACTCTGGATTGCTGTGTGTGAAAGAACAAGGAAAAGAGACAGTTGTCACCATCTTCCAAATATTGATCAGGTTCCTTTCCAGCTACTCCATTGCATTCGCCAGACACAGTGATGTTTGCAATGTTTCTTCAGGCTTGGCTCAAAGGCACCTTTTACAAGGAACCGGTAAATTCCTTGCTCCTCATTGAAGTAGGATCTCTGTTGGGGAGACCTAATAAACTGCTTTTAAAATAAGGCCCCTGGTGCTCTTAAGCACAATTGTTTGCTAACCAATGAATCAACTTCTGCAACATGGTGCAGCCAAATTCCTGACTTTGAGATGAAAATTTTCTATGAACTGGAGTATCTGAGAAATATTTCCATCCTTGAATCTGCTAGGCTGCGGGTGTCTGGGATCATGGCTTAGGGTTTCCCCCCGGGTGTATGGGATCATGGCTTAGGGTTTCCCGCTGGTGTCTAGGATCATGGCTTAGGGTGTCCCTTACCCCACTTTCCAATCAGAGTTCTTAATCAGGTAGCATATGGATCCAAATTCTGCATTTTCTTCTGTGAAAGAATCACTTAGGTAGTCACCCTGTGACAGGAGAGAAGATGGGTTTGCAGATTCCCTGGGGGCTGTTGGCAAGGTTTGGAGCAAGTTTTGTTTAAGCTCTTTAAAGCATGTCTGGCGTCTAACCAAGAAATGGGCGCTTAAGAAGGGATAAATCGATGGACCAATCAATATGATAAATACATGCTTCCATTAGCTACTTCCCGGTCCCCAGGATCTGAAGGATGGTTTCTGCATTTTCTTTGTTGTAGGCTTTTGATGAAAAATTACATTAGGAGACATTGTTCTGGTCTGTTTTGAAGCTGCCCTGCTCTCTCACTGAAGTTGGTTTGGGTATTTCTACACTTGAGGCATGAGAGACTCGGGGAGCCGCTTGGGTCAACAGTCTGTTTTCCTTAGCTAGCACACCTGAGAGTTTGAGATTTCTCTAGAGGTGAAATCCAATTGCCTTCAGCCTCCTTATTGCCTGCCAACTTCATTCAGTGGATCCACTACTTTTTCAAGATGGTCTGAAGGTTGCCCCTGAGCTTGTTTCCTGAAGAGTTTTGTCTAGGCTCATTTTCCAACCCTGCTCTTGACAGAGGACTGGGGGTCAAACTATTGCTCAACAAAGGTAACTTCAAAAATGAATCCTTTTCTCAAGTAATTCTGGAAACTGGAGAGGGAATGATTAGGGATACAAGGGCACAAGTTAGTTTGTTGAGCTTCGATATTGAAAAATAATGGCTTTATACAGAGCCTGAGCACTCTCCAAAGAAGATTTTTCCAAAAACATTTATTCTAGTGAAGAAGGGCTGCTGAGGAAGGGTTTCTAGTTTAGAGTTAATGAAAGGAGCACCCCAATCCCTAACTAAACTTGAGAAGGCAGTTTTCAGAGAAGTCTGCTTTTCAAAAGAAGCTGGGGCCACACCTGGAGTACTGAGCCAATGCCAGGTTCTGTCTAGCCTCCCAGTGCCCTCTGGCTGATATCTGCCCCAACTGTGGTAATCAGGAAAGTGGGAGCTGTTTATGCTTCTATTGTAAGGAAAATGACTTGCTGGCTTAAGTTCCTATACCTTTATTAGAGGTCATTATGTTGTAAAGGGATTTTAAGCCCCTCAGGGCTCTGAAGAGGCACTGGTGGGCTCTTCTTGTCTTACTGTATTTCCCCAGAGAACACACAACAGGCTCCATATAGATCGCAAAGTAAACCTAGGTACCAGAGGTCCTTTCCTGGAAGAATTCTCATAGGATGAAGACATGAGAGAGGCCCCTCTGAGGGCTTATGACCTAGTCACCAAGTTGGATACAGAAAAGCAACTAAAGAAGATAGGTTAGCTCGGGAGACTAAGTGCCTTTTAGAAAGGACATTGTACATGATGGGGGATACTAAAGGTGAGTAAAGAGGCACAAAGAAAATGGGCCTTAGAACTGTGGGTCAGAGAGTGGGCCTACCGTGGACCAGCATGGTGAGGAGACTTGACCACACAAAGTCTGGATTCATTTGTTGATCACCCTAGAATATTCGCCACTGATTTAATACCACATTTCCAGACTATTACTGTATTTGTTTCCCTAAGGGAACAAGATGAATATGTGCCACTCATCGAGACAAAGCTCATTTCTCCCTACTTAAAGGATACTGTTTGCTTAAAACATTATTTTCATGTGATCTTAATTTTTGTCAATAAAAGCCAAGGCCATATTCTTGACACATGACTTAAGACTTTCCTGATAATATCACAATAGTGAATTTTCATTTTGGAAAACTTAGTACAATTTATTTTGATCACATCCTGTGACTTTACTTCCCTAAGAACAGCTACTTCGTTAAGTGTTTCAGGAATGTAGCATGAGTCACATTCAGGTTCTGGGGTTCATTTGGCAGTGAACTATCAACACTGAACCTGGAATGGGTCAGCTCTGGACTAGGACTGCATGTCTAGAATTGTGCCCAGTTCTTACAGGAAGTTATCAGAAACACAAAAGATGTTCATTTCAATATCATCTATAGCAGTATAAAAATCCAAAGTGTAAGGTGTAGGAAAACTAAATATTATATATAATGAAAGTTTGAGCATTGAACTGGGAATAAATACTAAATGATGTGATGCTTATAATATAAAACAAGAAAGAAAGTCGCCTACAAACTTAGAATAGTCCTCGACATGTGACCGACTTTTTATTGAACTACCTATTATTAACAATGACTATTTATAATGTATGCAAATGGTAAAGTATGAATTACTGTAGCATTACCGCCAAGAGTGATAATTAACATGGCGTAGCCATTAGGAATGGTTGTTTCAACATTTATAAATTTCCTACCATAAGAGATTTTTTTTTTACTAATGCCAAAAAAGCGTGGAAAGATTGTAAAGACAAATTGTTCCATTACTTAAGCCTCATAAAGCTGGTTTTCAGTCCTTTTCTTTCGGATTTAAGATGCTCATGTAGGTTGGGTTTCAGGCAGGTAGGAAGAAGAGTTTCTCAAGGCTCTGAAAGTTTGGCTCACATCCTTCCTCAGGTGGAGGGTGCTGCAAGGTGCCTGGAGAGCTTCCAGAACGCGATTCTGGAAACACTAAGTCTCTGTAAGAGTGGTGATGCGATCTAGGAAAACAAGTATTCTAGTTTGTTCTGGCGTTGGGCAGCCTAGGCTCAAAGCTGGAGCCATTATTTTCTGGTTGCATAGACTTGAGTTAGTGCTCTGTGACCTCATCACTTTGCTCACACAGTGTGGGAGCAGAGCTTACTCTGTGGTTATGAGTTAAAACACAACTTCAAGCACTTGGAACAGCATGTTGATTGGTAAGAAACACTGATTAGTATTCATTAGCAGCTGTTTCTGAGGCTTTCCTGCAAATCTTTTCTTGGCCCCTGATTCTGTGGCCCCAGCTACCTGCATTCAGCTGAGATAACTCAGCGATTAGGCATGTACCCTCCTCTTCTGGAGGGTTTGAGTCTGGTTCCTAGCACCTATGTTGGGCAGGCAGGTCATGACCACTTTTACCACCAGAAGCAGGAGAACTTATTACCTCTGACTTTCTCCCAACTGCACATACACAGAGGTTTGAATAAGAATGTCCTCTAAATGTTCCTGTGTTTGACACTCCTTGGTCACCAGGGACTGGCACTATTTGAAGGGATAGGAAGGACTAGGGGAATGAGCCTTGTTGGAAGAAGTGAGTTACTGGAGGTAGGCTTTGAAGTTTCAAAACCTCCATGCCAGGTTTAAGCTTTTCTCTCTGGATTTTGATGTCAGTTCTCAGCCCCTGCCTGCGTGCCGCCATGCTCCCTACCATGCTGATAATGTACTATATCTCTGAATCTGTAAGCAAACCCCCAATTAAATGCTTTCTTTTGTAAGAGTTGCCTTGGTCATAGTGTCTCTTCACAACAGTAGAACAGTGACTAAGTTAACTTAGATTCACATACCACTGACATACACATAAATAAAAATAGTGAAAATAATTTAAAAAAAGAACATATGTCACATGCCACTCAAATGCCTCTTCTAAACTCTTCTAGAAAAGAAAAAAAATGGAGAAAAAAGAATTTCATGATCATTCCCTTAGAGGTATCCGTGTCGTTTACAAGCTAAGGACAACTTGCTTACACAGATGATTGGTTCAATAATTGGAGGGTGGCTCTAATGAATCAGTTTGCTAATTACTCATTTCAGCTCTGGAGAAGAGTCAGACTTAGGTACAAATGTCTGTGCATTGCTCATAGTTACTGAAGCAGCAGCCGAAGTCACAGGGAAGGAAGATGGAATTCGGGAAAACAGAACATTCATCTCAGGTTTGGGTTTGGTTCAATATTAACAGTTACTAAGTAAGGAAACAATACAAGGTCTTTTACTCCCTCATTCCCTGGAGAACACCAACACTGTAAAAGGATGTTGAGGACAATATCCACACCTCTCAGATAACTGGCATAGAACTTGGATATTTTGGGGGAGAAAAAGCAGACTAGACATGTACTATTAAATTCTAACACACAGAGCGGGGGGAGGGAGAGGCTCTCTCTCTCTCTCTCTCTCTCTCTCTCTCTCTCTCTCACATACACAAAGACATATACATCTGGAAAACCATACATTTTTCAAATGTTCATCAATTGACATTAAACTGAAATACTTTTTTAAAAATATGTGTGAAGGGGTTCAGAAGCCAGGTCTTGCAATCCCCCTGGAATGGAGTTGCTTGCAGATGCGAGTGCCACATTAATTCATTGAAATAGATACTGCCTCCTTAGTGAAACTAAACAATTTGAATCCGTTAAGGTCACACTAAACCAGGCCTTTGCTCTGAAGTTAAAGGCTCCAAATAGATCCAAACATTCTTTGTAATGCCCTTGAGTGATCCATTTATTGCACTTAACTTTCTCATTACTTAAATGCAAAAGACTAAAGTTGAAGAGGCCAGAACATACATTTGGAAATTTCAGAAAACATAATAGTCTGGGAGAGATAATGTAATCCTTTCCCATGAAGAGGAGAGCCCGACTATCTTGATTACAGCTTCCACCCCATCCCTCACACATTCAAATCCAATATATGTGCTTTTATTAATGCGTGAGTGCAGAGATATGCATAAATGAATATTGATAAGGAAGGATACTGTATATTTATGAGATTTTCTATGTTTCCTCTTTATGTTTTATTTGTATTTATACCCAGTGCTGTGCACTGTGTATATGTGTTTGGAGGTATAACAGCAATGAAAAGAAATAAGATTCTAATCGATTTCATAACATTTTGCAGAACATATAGATGGCTGGCTGTGTCACTGTGTGGTGGGGGTAACTGCTTCTGTTGGCCTGAGTGAGAACTTGTAATGACTACCCCAGTGCCCAAGTGAGATTTTTCCTAAACAACCTTGTGTTATAATGCCACCAATGAATATCCTTGAAATTTTACATGTATCAAAGTTAGAAATTTAGTAATATAGTAACATTGAGTCTGACCCTTTCCAAAAGTGTGGTGTTTTGTCATATAGTCAATAGTGACTTGATGGGCCAGTGACAGCCTTTTTTTGTCATAGGAATCATCAGTCTGGAGAGGTGTAGAGTCAACATTTAAGAGGCTTAGCACACTGCACTAAATGTCCCTAATTTAAAAACAAACAACAAACGCAAACTCATGAGACAGTCCAGCAAAGTGGACAAAAGGGAAAAGAGTAATGATCGTTATTTGTGAAATGAGTCAGACAAATGGGAGAAAGAAAGGGGAAGATGTCAACCATTTGCAGGGAGCAAGTCAGCGACCTAGACGTGTTTGTTTGAATATAGCACACGTTTGAGCTCCAGCGTCAAGGTTGTTGTATTTTGCCATGAAAATATAGGTCTCTGTTCAGTGTAAGCAACATCTGGATAAAATTCTGCTGCAAACAAACAAGGCAGAGTGTCAAGCTCCTCTCCTAAGGGACTGGCAAACAGGAAATAGAAGACCGTTTTCTGTTGGCGCGTCAGGCAAACACCTGCCTGAAGACATGACTGAGACAGATGTAGCATTGAGAATTTCTATGCTTTTAAAGTCTTCATAGACTAGATCAGTACTGCCCTCGACACTGGCCAGAGAAGCTTTGTTCTGCTGTTACGACAGCTAATGCAGACTCATAACTGATCACTGCGCTGAGACCAGGTTAGAGTGCTCAGCACTAAGGAGGATGTCAATATCCACCCCTAACTAAGGTGCAGGGAGGAAGCAGTGTGGAAGGAGGCACATGTTGGATGGGGAAAAGTATGAGATGCTGTCTTTTGTGCAGGACATGGCTGCTGTACCTGTGCAGTCAATGCAGCTGGAGTTGCTGCGCAACACCAGGCCAGGTTCAGTAGGCATCTCAGTTGCTCCACCGACTGGATTCAGTGGTTTCGAAAGGAAGAGATGATGATGGAAGGGGAAGATGCTGGGGACCGTGAGGATGCATTCACTGGGTGGGGAAGATGCTGGGGACCTTGAGGATGCATTCATTGGGTGGGGAAGATGCTGGGGACTGTGAGGAAGCATCCATTGGGTGGGGAAGATGCTGGGGACCTTGAGGATGCATTCATTGGGTGGGGAAGATGCTGAGGACCATGAGGATGCATTCATTGGGTGGGGAAGATGCTGGGGACCTTTAGGATGCATCCATTGGGTGTATATGTGATCAAGATACATTGCAAACACTCATGAAATCATCAAAGATTATAGAAAATAGTTTTTAAAAGTCAACATTTCTCATGTGCTTCTGAAATCTGATGCTGAGTGGCTCTGGTGCTTACACTCATGGCGCAGATGAAGGTGAAGGCAAAGACTGTAAGCTGAGAGTGGGAACAGCGGTCTGGCGAAGTGAAGGGGTCGTCTATGCCAGCTCTATCGACCGAAGAACCTTTTGTACCAGAGGTCCAAACTGAAGCCAGATACACCTATACATATCTTAGTCAGCGTTATGATGTTATAACAGAATACCTGAAGCCAGATGGTTTAGAAGGGACAGGAGCTATTCTTTACAGCTGGAAGCTGTAACCTGAAATTATCTTAAGTTAAGCATCTGGTGACATCCCTATAGGCAGGCCATTCCATGATGAGGTGGCAGAAGGAAGAGGGTCAAGAGGCAGAGAGCAAGAGAGACAGAGGAGTCCAAACCTACTTTGATTAAAAAAAAAGCACCCTTTATGTAACAAATCTCACTCCCCAGGTCATGACTTTCAATTGAGGCACAGGGGCAGAGCCCACCTCACTTCATCAGTTCTTAAAGGCCAAACTTCTCATTAGGGGTTATATTTCTGGCACAGCTTTTGCTTTGGTGGGGACACAGTCAAACCACAGCAACTTCTGGGCAGTTTTAGGAAGTAAATGTACTCATGGTGTCTTTGGGTCCTATGCTGATTCTGACTCCATTGTCCAGCACGTGCTCCCTCTTCCTCCTCCCTTCCCCTCAGCTTCCCTCCTCTTCTCTTCTCTTCTCCTTCCTTCCTTCCTTCTTCCCTCCCACACTCATTCCCTCCCTCCCACCCTATCCCCTCTCTTTCTTCTTTTCTTTTGAGACAGGGTCTCCTGTAGTCCTGGTTGACTTTGAACTCACTTTGTCTCTGAGGATGATGGTGATCGGCCTTCCCACATAGCTCAGGAGCTGATATTGTGAATTCCCATGTTTACCCCTTTTGAAACCCAACTCCAATGGATGGAGATAGAGACAGAGACCCACATTGGAGCACTGGACTGAGCTCCNCCCTCCTCTTCTCTTCTCTTCTCCTTCCTTCCTTCCTTCTTCCCTCCCACACTCCTTCCCTCCCTCCCACCCAATCCCCTCTCTTTCTTCTTTTCTTTTGAGACAGGGTCTCCTGTAGTCCTGGCTGACTTTGAACTCACTTTGTCTCTGAGGATGATGGTGATCGGCCTTCCCACATAGCTCAGGAGCTGATATTGTGAATTCCCATGTTTACCCCTTTTGAAACCCAACTCCTCCTCTCCTGGTCTCCTGCTTCCAAGGTCTTCTCATGGCAGTTCTCCTGTGTCTTTTACTCTGCTTCTGTTTACAGAAGATCATCTAGCCAGAGTTCAAGTCTGTGATGATAGTGAAGCTATTTACATAATGAGTGCTTCCTCCTCCAATAGGAAAAAGCTATATGTTTGAATGGGAAACTTTCTTCTGCACAGTCTGGGAAGTCTGGCTGCTAGAGTTAGAATGTGCATGCTAAGTGGTACTTAGCCCTTTTCCTCCTTAGAAAGCTGTCATTAACTTGATGGTACAGCTTACAACTGAATGCTTCTTCAGGATCTAGCCATCTCCAAATTCTTCCAAGCCTGGTCTTGCTAGTGACTCCTAATGAGGCCCCATGGAGCCTCAACAACACAAGCATGCCTTTTTATTTACTTTCATCCCAATACAGTCCTGTGCATGGTGCTAGAGACACTGTATTGTCATTATCTTAATTTCCATCAGCAGTTCATTTCTAGATCCCTGGTGATCTGATTCTCCCCCTGTTCTACTCCAGTGGTCACTACAAGCCCCACCTTCCCTCACGGGCACCTACAGCCCCAGTACTAGGAAATGTTCAGCCTTTTGCCTTCTTTCACATTCTTCCTGCCTAAAGCCTCTTCACGCCAATGTTTCTACCCTTCTCCTTTTCTACTTTGCTTCATGGAACTCCTATCTCATTCAACAGCGACTTCCACTGGAGGAGGGGGTCTGTGTTCTTTCCCATCACTTCTCAGATTACTCTGCTTCCTCCTGTTGGGCCTTGAGTTCCCGCTACTTCTGCTTTTACCAAACTTGGAGACAGACATTGGTAGAGAAGACAGTTTTATTCAAGTCTAGGCTTGGGGAAAGGGTGTAAAGACTGTGTACTTCACAGTTAAGCATTTCCCATTTTTGAAATGGGGATTTAGGTTTAAGGCTTTTTATGGGGCTAGGGATGGAAAATTTCTGTGCTTGGACAAAGTTCTCCACAGAGAAGTTCTTTGTCTTCCTGCAGAGATGTCCTTTGCTCTGGGAGAGAAATTCTCTAAAGGGTTGGATGAGTGTAGGCTGGCTTTGCCTTCTCCTTGGGATTCTCCTTCAGGACAAAGCCTCCTGTGTCCTTGTGCAAGAGAAAACTGATGAAAGGGAAGGGAGGGAGTTGTAGTAGTGAATGTCGTTCCCTGGACCATGGAGTATCCTGGAAAGGAGTAGGCTAAAACAAGAGGGAGGGTAGGGGAGAGTCTGTGTGGCAAGGCTTCCCTTTAGTTAGCACATCAAAGCTTAGCAAAGGAAAGATCCTTGCTTCCTAGCAAGCCCCCTTCTTTGCACACTGATTTGCATTTCTTTACTCTCTAACTTTTTCTTCTCTGTTACACACTCCTAGCTGTAGTACTCATCTGCACTTCCCTTTGGGGTGACCATTAGCTGCACAGATTATGTGAATATAAGCTTTCCAAGATTAAATCAAGTTCAGTTCCTCAATCATACGAGGCACATTTGAAGTATTCACTAGCCTTGTGGGCTAATGAACACCGTATGGAATAGCTGAATGGCCCAGGTGGTGTCCAGTGTCTGTGCAGAACACCCTGTGGGACCACACTGCTTTCGATGCTACTGATTCCCAAGCTGCAACTGCAGCTCACACGCCCTTTGGAGTCCCATGTGTCTTAAGAGGAAAGGTGGAAACTAGGGTTACTCAGGTGTTTTGGATGACCCAAGACTTTGAAATGTGTTTTTAAGAGCCTTTGTTTGCAGTAGTGACTTTTTATACTTAAAAAATAATGACATCTTGAATTTTGCAGGCAAATGGATGGAGCTAGAAAACATCATTTTGAGTGAGGTAGCCTAGACCCAGAAAGACAATTATCACAGGTACTCACTCATAAGTGGTTTTTAAACATAAAACAAAGAAAACCAGCCCATAAATCACAATCCCAGAGAACCTAGACAACAATGAGG
>LOEQ01000338.1:787435-830525 GCA_001685075.1 Bramus lutescens | reverse complement strand
ATCTACATGGGAAGTAAAAAAAGACAAGATCTCCTGAGTAAATTGGGAGCATGGAGACGGTGGGAGAGGGTTGAAGGGGAGGGGAGAGGAAGGGAGGTGAGCAGAGAAAAATGAGGGCTCAATAAAAATCAATAAAAAAGACCATATTCTACATATTCAAGACATCTGTAAACAACATTTTGATAATATCCAAAAAACTTTTGCTGGCAGGTGACCTGCTGCAGTGACTTGAAATCACTGCAACCCATTCGTGGTGTGATAGCAATGACTTGCAAGTTTGAGGAAGAGGTTGTATGAGGGAGACTTTTCTAATCCAGTGGTGCACCCACTCCTTGTGTGCTGGTGCCTCCTGCCTTGACACACACAGACATTTCACCAGACTTCCAAAAAGGCCTCTGTTTAAAGCATCACCTCTGCTCCCACGGGGAGGGACAGAGACAGCTTCACTTTCTTCCCCTTTCCTATGCATTGTGGTCATCCATTCTCCAGAGCTACAGGTGTTAACTTTTTGCTTCTCTTCAGAGACCTCTGGCTCTTGTGGAAGATGACATCTTCACATCTCAGCATGAACCCATCCCTTTTATCAGCAAATCCTCCGTCTTTTGCTGTGTCAGTGGTAGCTGGCATCATTTCCTCCCTATTTGAAACTCTCTTCAGGATTCCTCAGCCCCTGCCCATCATGTCCTCCTGTCTAGCATTCTGGTGACCTCAAATGACTCCTTTCTTCACCATCCAATATCACTTCCATCACACTGCCATCTTTTATTAGCTACTATGTGTCACTGTGAGAAACGTCCCACAGAAACAATTTAAGTGAACGAAGGCTTATTTTGGCTCATGGTTTCCAAGGGCTTCACTCTGTCTTGATAAGGAAGGCATGGGCAGAGAGAGCTCAGGGTCTGGCAGGAGGAATCTGGGGCAATGCTGTTCACATCACAGCACACCAGGAGGCTGACATTATGACACAAATGGTGGGCTTGAAGGATCTGCTGACTGTGACCTACTTCCTCAAGCTAGCCCCACTTCCCACGGTTCCACAGCCTCCCTAAACAGGGAAATCTGCTGACGAATACACATTTGGCAACCTCGCTTACAGAGACCATTTCAGATGCAAACTATAGTGCATATCTTCCAAAACATTGCTTCATGTTTTGTCAGCACTTAGCATAAAACTTTGCACACTAGTGCCTGCTGAGTTCACTAAATGTCTTTATTGAAGTTACAAAGCATTGTCTTGTGTACCACTTCAAGTTTAACCTCAGCCTGATCCTGAATCATATAATGCATGTTATGTCATCTACCTTAACACACACTCAAATACATATGCAGCACACATAAATGTATGATTATATCTGCTCACAGTGTTTCAAAACAGAAGCTTGTGGTTTTATTAATGGGAAAAACTGATATAACAGTATGCAAATTGTAGCATTTGTCAGATATGGACATATATTCCAAATATTTTATATTTGAGGTATAATCCATGTTTTCAACTGAATTGTCACATTTTTACTTTCTGATAAATGCTCAGTTTTGTTGATAGTGGTAGAAACATCAGTTATTTGGCTTTTCTATTTTCAGCCAATTTGATCTTGTCAAAGAATGTGCCTCTTAGTATCAGTTGGCAGATCTAGGTGATGAAATGAAGAAAAAATGTATTTCTTACAGGACAGCTTAATGCTGCAGAATATTTGCTTTTGTGATCCTGAAATACTTCTGTGATCTATCTTTATAGAGCTCAAAGTTCAATTTTTTTCTACTTTGGCTAAAATGTATTTCATATATATTTATGTGTTTATGTGCATGTTTGTGTGTGCATGCATGTATATTTGTGTGGATATATGTCTATATAAGAATATATGAATGGAAGTATGTGTACCTGTATGGATATATGTACATGCATGTTTGTTTATGTGTGCATAAATACATGTGTGTGTTTGCCATTTTTGTGAAACTGTAACTTTTTCTTAGACAACTGGCAACAGTTAGAACAAGCTCACAAAATGAGATATACTGGTTGGTGCATCCTTGTCCCCAAGAACATTGTGCTCTGATCTCTGGAAAACTGCTCAAGAAATGCAAACAGGCAAAAGCAGGAGTCAGTGCCATCTACACTGTGGGTACAGCTTAGAATGCTAGCTGTTCAGGTAGTTGATGATGAAGATCCAGAGAACTGTGGAGGGGTGGGGGATGGGCATTGTCTCAGCATCAGATCTGCAGAGTCTAAGTATCCACAACTTTCCACAAGGCCACGCGAGAGAAGGTGATTTGCAGGCAGACATTACCAGACTTTGACCCTGAATCTAAGGTCAAATGATATAACTACCTTCTTCCTTCCACCAGTCAATCTGTAGAGTGGAGATGTGCTGTCATAATTAGATTTCGTCCAACTGATGGAGCCTTGTGAGTAATGGTCTGCCCCTCAGACAACGTGACCTGTGGGTGGTACCAACTTTCACAGGTTGATGGGAATTCCAACCCCCTCCATCACACTCTACTCATGTTGGAACCTGAAGGGAAGAGTCGGTATTATGAAAGGGATAATTTTAAAATCACAAAGTATCCTCTAATGTTACCTCGCATTATTTTTCATAAGATAATGTTTGGGGCTGGAGAGACGGTTCATCCAGTAAAGGCAGCTTGCCAGGCAGGCCTGACCACCTAAGCCTGATTCCTAGAACCTACATGGGGAGGGGAAAAATTGATGCCACCAAGTTGTCCTTTGATGGCTACACATGCATCGTGGCTTGGACGTGTCTGCATGTTGATGCTTTGGAGCCATTTTGTGGTTCACACCTGCAACTGGTACACATGGAAGGCTGAGACAGGGGGACTGAAGCAAGTTCAAGGCCAGTCTAGATTACACAGTGTATTTTTGGCCAGCTTAGGCCAAAGAATGAGACCAGGTCTCAAGCAACAGTAAGCAAACAGCAACCAGAATTCAAAATTAAAACTCAAAATAGCCCTGCCCAGCCCAGAGAGCATGTATTAGATTGTATGGGTGTGTTTCTGGCTCTGGAATTTAATTTATTAGTTCTATTGCTTTGAGGGCTCAGACATTAAATACTACATACTTGAATTTTACGTAGAGAGCAGGAAAGCCAAGAGTGTCTTCTGCACCAGCTTGCTGAGAAGAAGGAGATTTGATACAAAAGATTTCATTCAGCACAGTTACTGGAACATGAAGTGACTTGTGATATGTCACAGGTTGCTTAGAGAGAAGCTTTTCAAAATGACGATGGCATCTACTTTATACCCCCAGGTGACTACCACGGCAACGAGTCAAGTGTGGCTGGTATAGACTTGAGCTGGCTTTGTCTGGTTTGATACAGTTCTAGAGGGGCTCAAACAATTCAAGTGTGAGTACAAGGGCAAATCACCATCAGTGGCCTTGGAAGGAGACCAGACTTGGCATATTGCATGTTAGAGATTAATCAAAAGGAGAATTTCCTCAAATCTATGTGTGGCTCCTGCCCATCCCAACACCACTTGCATATAGTTGAATTGAGTCCTGCTTTGCCAGAAGGAAGCTCTTGGCCAAAAAGGAAACTTCATTTGAAGAAAGCAGAAACACTATTAGAGTGTCTGTGAGCTTGCAGGCACAGAGGCTTAAGAGCTGGCCTTGCCAATGGCCACAGTGCCCATGTGGCCGTGGATATTTTAAAGGCATTTCCTAATCCCGTGAGAACTTTTCATCCATCTGTGTGATTTTTTTTTTTTTGATTTAACTGACCAGCTGCTTGAAAATAGACTAAGCATATGACATGGGCACTCAGTACATCTTGAGAGCAGGAGGGATTTTATTTATTTAATACTGTGTTTCCTGCACGGTTTCTTTCTGTGGGAGCCTTCATTAAAACAGCTAAGGTTAATAGAAGCTTCCTGCTCCACTCAGCCCCTTTCTCTCCCTCAGCTTCTGCAAGCTGCTTCGGGTGGCTTTCCTCTCTCAATGGATCCGGCTGTTTTCACCAGAGCTGCCGAGAATAACAGGAAGTTTCATAGCAGAGGTGCCATGCTTTACAGAGCAGGTGAGCAAGGGCTTCAAGAGCCTGGAGCCTGCCTCTGCCCTGGCTCTCTGTCCCTCCTGAAGCGCAATCAATACGGCCAGCCTGGTTAGGAGAAGAGCAATTTCGGAGACACAAGAACACTTCAGACTGGAGCAGGTTACTTAGCACAGGTGTTTTAATGATTGTAATATATTGGAGGAACCTCACACTGCTGGGTGGCCCTCAGACTCGCAATGGTTGCCTCCTGCTTGAGCCGTGTTCTGCCCTTGAAGACAAAGAGAATCGCGAGCTTGCAGGAATTCCAAGCCATGCCTAGAATGGGATTGGATAGTGTTTTGAGTTCTGGCAGCTGCTACACCTTTGTCTGGTCGGGCTGAAGCCTGTGTTTTCTGGAGGCTTTTCTTTGTATCTGCATTTACAATTAGCTCTTTGAAAGGGAGGGCTGGGAGGAGAGCCTCCACTCGATGTGGGAATCAGAGAGACTCCAGCACGCCACTCACTTCATCTTCCCCAAGAAATCTCAGGAACACACAAAGCACAGGTGGTAACGTGACGGAGGGGAGGGTGAGTGTAAGGGGGGTGCTAATTGATGGGGGCCGGGGAGTCCAGACCGCAGCTGTCCCCAGGTGCACCCAACTGCATCTGTTCTGTGAGGTGCTGCACAGCAGCAGGTTTTGGATTATTTGAGCAGGGGAAAACAAACCAGAAAAGTTAACAAAGCTCCAAGAGGAGGAAGGTGAGAGGTGTGATCGTCACGCAGGCAGAAGGAAGCTTCAGGGAAGGAATAAATTGGTCCAGGAGCTTGGGCACATAGCACCTGAGATACCTGCACGGAGCGGCATATGAACTCTGTGGTTCTGGTGGGGTGCGCAGGGGGAGGCAGGCAACTCACCGGCTCCACACTGTCCCACGTACGAGCAGTTGCTGGATTTTTATCACACAGCCGGCTTGAGGAAGAGCCTGGAAGGGGTGACAGGACTAAGAGGAAGTCCTCTTTTGTCTTTATCTTAGTTTTTCTTTTCATTTTTATTAGGACTACAGGAAGGAAGTAGTCGCATCTGTAGCTACCAGGAATGTTCTTCCAAGCCAGTCCCCCGCCCCCATGTCTCCTTGATTCAATGATAATAGTAAAAGAAATAAATTCATTTACTGGACATGATACTTAATGCAGGCCTGAAGCTGGAGTCCCACTGTCTGTCCTGAGTCAGTGAGGAGGAAGGCCAAATTGACAACATTGGGATGATGGGAAATCCGGGCCATTTGTCATCCGCACTTCAGATCTCAGATGTATTTTGAGATTCCTCCTGACATAGTTTATGTGGGAAGTCTTGAAAGGTCGCCACAGTGTAACACTGAAACTCACAGGAAAGATCCTCATTACCAAGACTTCTCTTTTTGATGTAACTTTCCAAGATGGTGCTAAGAATTTACTAATTTAATTTATGGGTTGTAAAGACAAGTGAAGTGAGAGGATAAATGGAGAATTGTCCTCCTGTCTCACAGGGCTCCCCACACCAGGTGACACTAGAGGGTAATTCTTCTGTGTAGGAAGTGGCCAGCAGCACAGAAGCTGAGCACAGGAGAGGTGTGACAGATCTGTGTGTGGTAGAGTGTCCAACAGGCCTGTGGGCGGGTGGGGGAGAGCACACGTATGTGCATGTGGATGTGCACGCACATACATATGTGTGCATGTGTGTAGGCATGTGTGCGTGTGTGTGCCTATTTGTAACTGCAGGATATAGGAGGCTCAGGCAGGAAGATGGTTCATTTTGCTCTAGTCTGGGAAAAGGTTCCTGGAACAGGATACTAAGGACAGAGAGGCACTGGCAACAATGGCTGATCCCTAAAGGAGTCTAGTATTCATCTCCAGAACACTGGGGCTTGAATTTATTGTTTTATTTATTGTTAAAAATCAACTTTTATTTCTGATTAATCCAATAACAGTGTAGAAGGAGACTTCTCTTTCATTTCCTGTCTGCCCAGACACAAATAATCACACAGAAACTCTATTAATTACAACACTGTTTGGCTTATTAGCTCAGGCTTCTTATTAACTAACTATTACATTTTAAATTAATCCATTTCTATTAATCTGTATATTGCCACAAGGCTGTGGCTTACTGGGTAAGTTTCCACTCTGGTGTCTTTCTTCTTCAGCAGCTACATGGCGCCTCCCTGACTCCATCTGCTCTCTCTTTCTGTTCCGATTTCCTGCCTGACTTTGCTCTAAGTCATTGACCTAAACAGCTTTATTCATTAACCAATAGTATTAGAACATATTCACAGCACACAAAGGGGAATCTCACAACACAACTGTGATAGAATTATAACTATTTCACAAAGCTGAATGGTGAAAAATGTTAAGGCTTTTATTTTTTTTTTTTGAGACAGGGTTTCTCTGTAGCTTTTGGACTAGCTCTTGTAGACCAAGAACTAGCTCTTGTAGACCAAGTTGGCCTCGAACTCACAGAGATCCACCTGCCTCTGCCTCCTGAGCTAAGGCTTCTATTTCAAAAGAATGAGTCTGAAGCAAGAAACTCAGTCTTTGGAGCACTTGAAGTAAAAAGAGATCCTCTCCATGATAAAGCAAAACTTCTCATTGTTGCACCCCAGGCCTTTTGAGACTTGAGACTTAGGTTAGCAGGTATTCCTGACTGGCCCATTGCTGGACTCCCTGAGGCTGTCAGGTGTTGTAAGGAGGCTGATTGTTTGTTTCCTGGCTGCCCAGACTCCTGAAATAACCACACAGAAACTGTATTAGTTAAATGACTGCTTGGCCAATTACTTAAGCATATAGGTACCTCTTACATCTAGAATTAACCCATCTCCATTATTTTATATTTTACTATGAGGCTTGTGGCCTACCGACAAGGTTTTACTGTGTCTCTGGTGGTTCCATGGCTTCTCTCCAACTACTCCTTCTTTCTCCCAGCATTCAGTTTAGTTTTCCCCGCCTACCTCTATTCCCTGTGCAGGCCCAGTGGTATGCACAGCATTCAGAGGGGAATCCCACATCAGTCAGGCAACACTGAACATTGTGATTCTGTATGCTCATGAAACAGGAATGTAGGAAGTTAACAGGTTTATTAAATCCATAGTCAGAGATGAACTAATGATTCAGGTTCTCTCCCTCTGTTTCCTCACATACCACGGATTGGAGAGGCCATGCAATTCTCCTTTTATCAAGAATGGAGATTTCCCAAATCCTTCAATTTGATTCCCTCTAAGTCTCATTGACCAGGTTGGGATGACATGCTGTTTTTTTAGCCAATTACTTACAAAAGCCACAGGTGTTACCAGAAATAGCTCAGCCTATCTTAAGAGCCTACAATATAGGTTTTGTTATAACTGTTTCTATCCTGGAGATATTTCTACATGCAAAATGCTGGTCCTAATGGAATAATTCTTAAATTAAATAAGTATAGTAATTGGCCCTCCAAATCTGTAGATTCTTCATGCAGGATGTCAGCCAAATGCAGATTAAAAAATACTAAAAATTCTTTTGTCTTTACTGAACACATACAGGCTTTACTTTTCTTTCACTATTATCTAAATAATTCAGTGCCACAATAATATGAATAGTGTTTACCCTGAATTAGGTAGCTTGAATTAGCCACATGAAGTACAGAAAGATGTACGCAAGATACACACGTGGCATTACCATTTCGTATTAGGACAGCTAGAATCTGTTTATTTCAGGATCTGAGGGACAGGAGTTTCCTGAGACAGCTCCCTGGGGCCTTGGAAGGAATCTTGCATTTTATAATACAAAATATACGCTCTAAAACAGGACAAAGCATCACCTGACATTAGGCACACACTTCAGTGTCACTGTATTACACTTGAGTTTCATAAGCATAGCAACATGCATGTATTGTGTGTGATGCAAACTAGCCCGTGGCAGGGAGAACGCCCTTGATCAGGCCTGGAGACTGTATCATCATTTACCCATCCTAAGGACTCCTTTACACCCCTTTGTTCCAGATGCATCCTCCATAAGCTCTCTTCCAGCCTTGGGTGAGTGTGCAGGATGCGCCACTACAGGTGTCAGCCTGTTGGTGACCTTGCTCCATCCCTGTTACCCTTGCTAGTGTTTTGCCTTCTCCATTCCCTACTTTCTATAGGACATGACTCCATGTGGGTCATTGCTGAAAATGGGGTTGGGGTGCACAAAAATCTTGGCAATAATAAAAGCTTTCTGTCTGCCTAAAGACCAAAACTTAACTCAAAATCAAGGGTTTAGAGAGTCCAAAGTGTTTCTGGCATTGCAGAACTTCCCTGCAGCCTGTTGCTGTGCTGCACTGGCCGCTGNNGTGACATCGGATGCTGACACATGCTACCTGAAGCCCCTCAGCTTGACAGTGACCTGCACGCTCTGATTGCAGAGTTTTTACTGTGCACACCATTTCCTGTTCCTTATAGAAGCTTAAGGTCGTAAAACAAAACCTTGTAAAATTCTCCTTAGTAGGTAGGCATTAAATTAGCATATCTTTGTATTGCATTGTGTTAGAATATTTGATTTTAAAAATTGCTATTTGAGTGGCTGACTTGAGTTTCATTAAAAATCATTTAATAAATTTTGGCTTGAGTAGAATTATATTTCCAACAGTTTCTCAAATGACTGTGAACATACTTCTACCATCTTGTACTATGCAAAGTACCATTCTCAGTATTGATGATTATAAAATCAAAGTATTGATCATCTCTGAAAAACATTGAGGTATTCCATATCCTACAGTATCAAATATTCAGCCAATATTTAATCTTTTATGTAAAAATAACATACCCATCTAATTAGGATTAAAATCTCTCTCATTTTAATAAATAGCAAAATTCTATGAATGCCTAAGAATTACTTTAAAACAAAATTCTTCATGATTTCTTATCAGTAAGTGTTTTACATACCCACATAGCTAGGGTCAACTAAACATTTCTCAGGCAAGAAGTAGGAATAGCGTAAGTGGTCTTTCTCTGCCCAATCCCATCTGCTCCCTCCTTTCCACCCCCAAGTAGCACGGGTGACAGTGACAATTAAATAACACATTAAACAGTTCCCCCTCAATGACAGGTTACCCGGGAGGTGTCCCACTTTGGCCGGGGGCTGCTGCCCATTTTGGAGCACCTAGTACCTGTTCTGAAGGTGCTGCAAGGTCTTCCTCAGACTGACAAGGGGTCATCTTTGGCTTTGGTTTCAAGGTACTCTGGGTGAAGACACAAAGAGGGATCTAGTACATTACAGATTTTTATGTTAATGCTTATAGACAAGGCTTAGATACACAGTATCTCCCCCCCAAAAAAAAACTCACGTGTTAAAGGTTTGGTCCCAAGTGCAAAGTTCAGGGTGGAACCTCTGGGGAGTGACTGAGTCAAGAAGGCTCTAGTCCTCCTGAGTTAATCCTCTGAGGGCTTCAGGACTGAATGGACTGTCAGGAGATGGTGACAATGGGAGGTGGGGCCAGTTGCATGAAGCTGGTGACTGAGGAAATGCCTTGAAGAGTCTGCCTTGTCTCCAGCCTCCCCTGTCTTTCCTTGCACTTCTCAGATGTGTAAGGAATCCTCCTCTTCCATATTCACCCCCTTGCAATGATATTCTGCTTTGTCTCCTGCCCAAGGAATGGAACTAACTGACTGTGAACTGAAACCTTTAAAATGGTGAGCCAAAAGAAGGTTCCAGAACCATATAGTGAGAATAATAGATCCCACATTGTGTAAATGTCTTTTCTGTTCACTGTGCTTTGTTAGTGAGATGCTTGAATGCCATCTTGGGAGAACACATGTCTTTTTGGCATCTTCTTCCTCAGTCTCCTGAGTACACTTCTCTGGTTCTTGGTGGCTGGGAGGCTCATACAGGGCAAAACCTCTTAGACATGGTGCCTAGTGATAAATTCTGCCAAATCAGTTATTAGGCTGAATATCTCTGAGGTATGTCATACCTCCAACAGTTCCCCTGGGAAGGCTGTGCCTCAGTTGTCTGCAGCATCTACTTGATGCTGTCCTTTTCTGTTGGCTTGCTCCCTCCCTTGCTTGTTTCTCTATTCCCAGGGTTTCCCGAGATCCTATTCCAGACAGACTTTGTGTTCTCAACTCCTCATATGTGGGTTTGCCTCTCAGAAACCAGTGAACACACACAATCTAGCACACCAAGTACATTAGTTTAAAAACTTGACACTGTCAAATGTTGTTGGATTGACACTGGCATGATATCTCCATGACAGGCGAAACTCAAGGGAATTCAGAAGAATGTAATTTGTCTTTGTTAGTTTGAGCGAAGGGCACATGATATTTTGGAGCTGAGAAAGTAAAACAAGACAATGTGAACATGAGTTTTACACTCTGGCGAACAATACATGGAGTTTTTAGTGACATTTTTTCCCTTGTTTGTAAGAAGTATTCCTAGAACATAAATGCACAGGAGGTTTTCTTTAAAAATTTTGACTCTCTGATGGAGTGCTTCTGTTGTTGACAGTAACTCCAACTGCCTTTTGTTTGCTGCTGAAGTTCATACAACAGACTATGAGCCAAAGTTAGTGATGAACTGTTTTGAAAGAATCTCCCAAAATACACTTGTTTGTAATATGTCTTTCTTCTGTGTCTCAGGTGTGAAATAATTGGTATTTTGTGCCCAATTTGCCTTTTGCTAGCGGGATGTTCTCCTCAGCAATACTTCAGTGTCTTTGTTGAGTACATTTTGGAGCAGAAGTTCCCTGCATTGCAGTAAGCAAGCCTCCTGGAGGCAAGACTTTGGTATCATGTCTCTGCTTTCTTCAGATCATTGCAAAAAACACCTTACCTTCCTCTTAGGGCTGAACAATCCCATTCTAAACATAACAATGAAAAAAATCAAAATTATTCTCAATTGTCTTTTCTCTTTCTTCAGAGAATCAACAGTGTGTTAAATGACTTTTGGGTAAGTTACCTACAGTGAGGTTTTCTTTTGTAAGTTTGATACCAGAGAAGTCTGTTGGAACACAATCAATTTGCCTTTATCTAGGTGCATATGTTTATGTTGACAATAAAGATATTTTGCTAGCTTGGTGGTGCATGCTTTTAATCTCAGTCCTCAGGAAGCAGAGGTTAAGTGAATTTCTGTAAGTTTGAGGCCAACATGTTCTACAGAGCGAATTCCAGGCCAGCCAGGGCTGCACAGTGGAAACCTGTCTCAAGTAAGCAAAAGCAAACAAACACGAGCACAAACCTCCACAATGTATTTCACATTAGCTCTCAAGCAGAACACGCCTCATTTATCTGCTTCTTCACGAGGAGTACGGATTCCTGCAAAAGGGGTCCAGATTTTCTCTTCTCTGAAAGGACTGCATTGTGAGGTAGTCACTGTGCCTCATACACCTGCTTTGACTTGAGAAAGGCCCAGTGCTGTCTCTTGGGTATGTCAATAACCGTTCTTTCTGGAGTGAGTGTAATCGGTATGAACTCTGGATAGTCCATCCACTCCATGGCTTCTCTGGCTCTCATCATGTCCTATTGCTATTGGCAGCTGATCCAGGCCTGAGACTCGGCTTTTTCTGCTGATCCAAAGATACCCCACATTTGCACAAACTTTGGTTCTTTGCTTGTGTGAGGCTGCATTTGTTAAAGATTCGGTGTGGTGAACAGCACTGGTGCCACAGAAGCACAGTTACTCTGTTTCGTTTTAGACAACCCAGCATAAAGCATAAAGTTCCTCTCTGGTATGGTTTTTCTGATGACACCTTCCAAGGAGGTGACCTGCCTGCTTGTTCCTCTTCCTCCGTCTCATCAGACAAACAAGTTCAAGTTCAGTTTGTTTTACTCCACGGAGAAATTCGGCCGAGCCTCCATGTGCTCGCTCTCAGTGCAGTGGTCTTCCCAGGGATTTCAGTCCTTGGGAGGATTTTTGATACAGGTAATTAGGATGGCGGACTTTGCTTTCCCTTCCTACACAATTTTAAAACTGGTTTGCACATCTCGTCCTGTTTCAGAACAGACTCTGTATGTTCTTAAATGTGAATTTCATCTTATTATTGATTTACTGTTGAAAACCTCATCATTCTCCTTGTCCCACATTTCCTGACTTGTTTGCCAGATCAGGGGACAGCAGTCACTGTGGAAAACCTGGGATTATTGCCCGAATAACGATAAGCTGAGTCTGAGAGCAGGGAAGGAAAGTTGTCTGACATAGCCCTGGAAACACCGCAGCTCGAGGAAGAGAACCAACAACAGAAACAGGAGAGGGCGGGCATGTACTGCAGGACACGCCCACTCGCTATGCTGGGCAGTGCTTCCTGGCTCCCTGTCCCTGCCAGAATCCACACCTTTTCAAGCTTAGAATTAAGATATGCCCTTACCCCTCCATCCCTCAAGCCAGGCTAACAAATTTCCAGTAGTGCTCTTAGTTGACTAAACATGGCCAGGGAGCAGTGTGGCAGGTTCTCTCTGCAGATCAACACAAAATAAACACCCCACAAGGAATGACCAGAAGCCTGACAGGGCAGAAACAGTCCCAACCATTCCTGAGTATGGACCTCTACCCCTACCTGCCCCACAGGAGGAAGCAGATGCTCTCTCCAAGCGTGGGACACTTATTTCCAGCTAGCAGTCTCATTAGACTAGAATTTTCCAATAATCGATATGACAAAGGTGAAGGCAAACGAACCTCACAGACTAGATCAAGCAAAGGACTGACAGCATACTTGGGACACCCATGCTCTGTGGCACTGCAGAAAGACTGTGGTGGGGCAGGCACTAAATGTGAGGCTCAAGATAGACTCATATCAACACAGCCTACGTGTTTGTAAACAAGTCCACAGAGAAAGGTTACTGTAGAGAGGATGGTCTTCCTAAGAAGGGGCAAGGGAGAATTTGACCCCACAAGTAAAAAAAAAAAATTGAATTGACATGAACAACTGAAAATGGATTATTAACTTACATATAAATTATGTAACTTAAAGATCTACAACAAAACTAATGTAACCTTTGGTTTGCCAAATATTTTAGCTATGGAATCAAAAGCATAATTTACAAAAGATGAAAAAATAACATACTGAAGTCTAACCAATAGTATATAAAAACACCATTCACAGAATGGAAGTAAAAAGTCCAAAGATTAGAATAAAATATTTGCAAAATATGTGTCTAAGAAGATACATTCATGGGTAAGGTAGTTTAAATGTAATTGGCCCTCATAAGCTCATAGGAAGTGACATCAATAAGAGGTGTGACTTTGTTGAAGTAGGAGTTAGAGTAAGCCTCGCTGGAGGAAGTGTGTCACTGTGGGGGCAGGCTTTGAGGGCTCAGAAGCTTTAGTGAGTTCAGTCCTTCTGCCTGTAGATATCTCAGCTCCTTCTCCAGCACCAGGTGGACCTGCCATGCCTCCTGCCATCATAGGAATGAACAAAACCCCTCTGAACTATAAGTGAACCACCCCAATTAAATGGTTTCCTTTATAAGAGTTGTTGTAGTCATGGTGTCTCTTTACAACGATAAAACCTTAACTAAGATGAACACATGCATCTCTCTCTGAGAAGGGCTAGTAGCAAAAATATTTAGTATCTGCTGCTTGATTTCTAAATACCATTGTTTTTTTAAAAGAAAGGAGTCAGGGGTCCCTAGAAGAAGAGCTGAGCCGACTGCACAGTTTCAGCAAGCGAAGAAGTGGGAGAGGGAGAGACAGACAAGAGTCAAGGGCATAAAAACTAACTCCAGTGGCTGAAGTTCAAACAAATTGAGCTACAAAAAATAAAGAGCAAGAGTATTAAATGAAAGCTCACAGAATGAGCTCGATATCCCGGTGTCCACATTTGCATACATAAATAGGTAATATAGGATATTTCTTCATCAGAGGAAATTTAATTAATTAATGAAGAGAAGACTGGGGAGATGGCTTCATGGTTAAGAGCACACACTGCTCCTCCAAAGGATCCAAGCTTGTTCTTAGCTCCACACTGCATAACTCACAGCCATCTGTCGCTCAGCTCCAGGTGCTCAGACACCCTCTTCTTGTCTCCTCAGGCACTGTAACATGCACGTGGCAGGCACAGATATACACCCATAAATAAAATCAAAATGTTAAAACTAAAGAGACAACGAAAGAAATACACACTCATCCAAAGGGCACACTAGTGAGTATGTACATTTGTGACAGTTTAAGGAGCGATTTGTGCAACGTGAGAATTGAATTTCTCCCCACTTGTCAGCTGGTATGGTGGAGTATCTGACACACCTCCTTCCAGGAGGTCAGAGAGTTTCTTCTCCATGGGATAAAGGCAGAAATTAGCGACTTGTTTCCGATCCATAGAATAGGAAAAGGAAAATAGCAGCTTTGCAACGGAGAGGTCTGGCAGTCTTAATAAAGTCATTGAGGTTGACCTTCCCAGCTATGAAGGGCATGGAGATCATGAATTTGTGACATCTTGCCTCCATGACACTCTTCTTTTATTTATTTATTATTATTAAAANATCCATTGTCCTTGGCTTCTCAGTCAGCTCTCCTCGTCAGCCACATTCAGAGAGCATGACACTCTTCTTTGTTAAGTCTAATTGCAGCCTGATGAGTAGAGAGCAAAGGAAGCTCCAGATGCCTACAATCCCTTCAGCAGGACTCTGTCAGGAAGTTCAGTGACACACTGAGGAAGGCGCAATCCTGGGGTGCATCCTACAGTGGAAAAAGATACTGACAGAAAATTGGGGAATCAGAATGTCACGATACCAACGAGTGTCTCTCTTGGTTGTTGTGCCATGTTTAAATGCTGTGGGAAATGCTTTTGTACACTGTAAAGATCTGTCATTCATATTGGTTTAATAAAATGTTTATTGGCCAGTAGTCAGGCAGGTAGTGTAGGCAATACAACCAGACTAAGAGAATTCTGGGAAGAGGAAAAGTCAGTCACCAGCCAGTGCAGAGGAAGCAAGATGAGAATGCCTCACTGAGAAAATTTATCATAGATAAGAATTACGAGTTAATTGTAAAAGCTAGTTTTTCTCATCTTGAACCCAGGTGGCTATGTTTGAGTTCCAATAAAAAACAAATGAAATACCATTGCAGTTAAAAGCTCTTTTCTTTCTCCCAGAGAACACCAATCCCACTGTCTGGATAACCTTAGCACCAGTAGTAACAACAATAGTATTTTACATTTACTGAGGACTTGCCACACCAGGCACTAGTCCAAATATTTTATTCAGATATTATCTTTTTCATATCTGCTTGTGATTTCTGTAAAGATATTGTGTACAAGTTTATAAATGTGGAAACTGAGGCAAAGAAAGGTTACGTCCAACACTGTTGGGCGAAATAGTTTGAATCACTAGCTCCAAACCCATTATGATAATTTTGGTAACTAATATTTGCACTCATTTGTTAAGGGTGTTATTTTGCTTAATCATCTTGAAATTCTGCTGTTTTTCATTGGTAGATGCTGATTGGTGGAGAAGGTGAACCCTCAGATCTAAGCACTTTGCTGGGCTCCAGACCCCCTTGCTTAGCTCCCAGTTAGTCTGCTGCACTCTCTTTATCAAGAATGTCTTTTCTTCCCAGTCCTGCCAAAAGGGCTAACACAGTGATGCAGTTTTTTCAAACAATGAAACTCTGTTCTGCAGTTCACCCTGATTCCAATTGTTTGGAGATCAAAATGATTTAAGATTGTTCCTTCCTTGTAAGTGCCACAAAGTGCAGGATGCAACTGGAGGATGCAGCGGTGCACTGGATGCCAGGGCATGGACTCCACATAGCACTGCACAGCATGGCACCAGCTAAACCCTCCCCACCTGCCAGCCCCTGCTGTGGGTAGTTTTTATCGACATAAATAGTCAGAACTCTTCATGTAAGAGTGCTTCTCTTTTGAAAACCAAACAACAAAGCAGCCCAACAGTAGAAATGCTTCCTACATCCACGCTCTGACGTGAGCCCCAAGGTTAAAGCACCATCAAATGTTTTCTCAGAAATAAATAAATGAATGGATGAATGAATAAATACATACATAACTAAAACCTACCTCAAACAATCCAGAACAACAGGAGAAACACTAAAATTACTTTTCAGAATTGACAGGCGGAGAAACTGCTGATGTTGGGGCCAACATCACATCCTTGCATTGAACTAGGGGGAGTCATTTTGCACAGGAGGGCATTATTACACCCACAACGTCATTGGTATTGATTTAGCTAAA
This sequence comes from Bramus lutescens, assembly GCA_001685075.1. Taxonomy (NCBI): domain Eukaryota; kingdom Metazoa; phylum Chordata; class Mammalia; order Rodentia; family Cricetidae; genus Bramus; species Bramus lutescens. Next base: position 814,381 of record LOEQ01000338.1, on the reverse strand, counting down.
CATAACCTGGGGGGCCTCATCTTCATCTCTGTAGGGTGGATCCACTGGAAAATTGCCCATTGCTGAGAGTAAGAGAATAACGTTGCCATGTAACTGCAACCACATACCAGAAGGCCAAGGGAATTGAAAGATGATGAAACTAGCAAAAGCAAAGCACCATGGGTAAGAGTAACAGAGCAGATTTGAAGATATTTCAGTTAGCTGTTATCAACAACCTTGCCTCTGTGGAAGCCTTTTTTTCATTCAGATTTCTTATTGAACACCTTTCATTTATGATTAGATTGGATGTAAGTATTTGAATGAAATCAACCACATATAGTAGCAATCTCTATTAAATCATTCAACAAATATTTCCTAAACACTCACCATGAAGCAGGCATTATGCCAGATGCAGAGGCAGAAAGCACTGCAAAGGAATCTCAGTCTTCTGGGGAGATGGGGTAATAATGAATAATTGCAAATCATTATGCTCTATAGAAGTAGGTACCAGCTTGTCAGAGAGACCAAAGGAAGGCGCAATTTCATGTCAGTTTTCCCCCATGGGAATAAAATAATTATTAATGCTAAACAATATTTGGTAAAATGGTTACACAAACATCTGTAAGGAGGGTACTATCTATTGTTAGATTTGCATCAACAAATTTGTCACTTGCTTTTGGCTCTTCTGTATAAGTAAACTCTGCTGGCATCCCAGCCATGGAAGAAAAGGCTTTTTGATCTATAGCCTCCTTATTTGTGTTCTCTATTTATTTACTGTGTGTGTGTCACAGTACACTTATAGAGTCCAGAAAGCAACGTGTAGAAATCAGTTCTCTCTTTTCACCACACACATTTCAAGGATTAAACTCAAGTCGTCAGGCTTGGAGGCAAGAGCTTTTACCCACTGAATCATCATCACACTGGCCTACAACCACCTGCTTTACAAACTTACCCCCGAAGGGCTCATATGCTTCAACATGCATGGAGGCTGCCCAGGTACCTAAGGTGTGCATCTTCGGGTTTAGTTCCTATGCTCTGCATATGACATGTCTTCTTGGATTGCATTGATAAATATCTAACAGAGCTCAGTTCATCCTGTGAAAGATCTGTTCCAGCTTAGGCTCCCAGCAGTGAATTCTTCCCCTGGAGTTTATAGTGCAATGCTAATGTTGTCTTTATCTCAGTCATAGAGTACCAAGTTTCCTCCCAAACCTGGATGACAGCTCTGAATGATGTGTATAGTCTGTTATGATCCTATACATGAAAATCCATAGAGTCTAAACTTTTAGATGTGTAAAACATCTTAAAAAACAAAAAGCAAAACAAAAACAAAACAACATAAATCTTCCAAAATTAAGGCACTTACTTGTGTTCTTATAGAGGAATTTATTTCAGAAATATAGGCGTGCACAGAACATTTTGTGGCCATTTGAATGATGCAATAGGCGAACATAATTTCTGCGGGCGCAAACACTCAGGTACACTAACAGCAGTCACAAGGATATAAAGTTGAAGCAGAAGATTCACATTAACAGGAAGAAAACATTCTCATGTTAATCCCCACACTCGCTAATTGTGTGTACCCAACCTGTAAGTGTGCTCCCATGCAGTGCTCTGATGAGACTGAGTGAAGCCCGTGGTGGATCACCAATATCTATGCAGTTACTCAAAGAGCCGAGCATGAGAGAAATTTTATCTTCCATATATGCGGATGCAGAAAAGGACATGACTGTTCTGTTTAGTTTTGTGTCAGCTTGACACAGGCTAGAGCCATCTGCGAGCAGGGAGTGTCAACTGAGAAAATCCTTCCATCAGACCGGCCTGTAGGCAAGTCTATGGGGCATTTTCTTGATTAATGATTGATGTGGGAGGGTCAGCCCACTGTGGATGGTGCCACCCCTAGGTAGTTGGATAGCAGCATGAACTGCAAAAATTAATATTGACAATTTAAACTATTGGGAATAAACTAAACATAGAAAAAAGTTAAAAATAAAATTCAAGCTGAGCGGTGGTGGTGCACGCCTTTAATCCCAGCAGTTGGAAAGCAGAGGCAGGTGGATCTCTGTGAGTTCCAGGCCAGCCTGGTCTACAAAGCAAGTTCCAGGACAGTCAGAGGTGTTATACAGATAAACCCTATCTCAAAAAACCAAAACAACAACAAACCCAACAAACAAACAAACAAATAATCAATAAAGTAAGTAAATTCAATTTCATGCATTTCAGTGTGTCACATAAAGAATCCACAGACAGTGGCCTGGGGACAGTCTATAAAGTGTGTCTCTAGTCTTGAATGGTGATGAATATTTGCCTTTTATCTTTTAGGGCACGATACTCTTTATTGTTCAGCAATTTTGTGCATGGTTCTGTTCTTTTTGAAATTTGCTTATGATTAGATATGACCATTCTTCATTAGCTGCCCTGTCACTTGGTATGTGGTATCCCTCACGCTGATGTCAGCTGGCTAGAACACCTTCCCTGCCAGTCATCGCTCTGTCCCCAGCACATTATTGTTTCTGAACCAATTGGTACCTTCGTTTGCTTCTTCAAGCAAGTGGAATTCAGTCCATTAAAAGCTCCTCCTATTTGAACAATTGAAAGAAATGCTTGTTCAGGCAGATGATACATTTTAAACTCAAGTTTTTGTTATTGTTGTACTGTGTGGTGAACTTTTTTTTACCCATTGTGTGACTCCCTCCACCCCTGTAGGAATTGCTTTAACTTTTTATTTCAGCATTCAGTATTTTATGTTTGACAATTATAATTTTTGGAATCTCCGACTTGAGGGATTTCCCTCGCCACCTCAGGCTACAACCATTCATTTCAGTCTCTGTGCTATGACCTCAGACTTGACCGTTGCCAGCCGAGATACTGGATGTGTTGGGGCTTTGGTCAATCAATGCTTCCAGGGAAAGCAATGATATGTTGTTGGAGTGCTTCTCATGGCTTGCCCTACCTGCTTTCTTATATGTCCAAGGACCACTTACTTGTCCAGTACCAACCACAATGGCTCAAGTTAGTAAGCAGTGTTCCTCCATGACTTCTGCTTCAGTTTCTGTCTCCAGGTTCCTGCCCTGTCTTCCTTCCACGATGGCCTGTGATGCAGAAGTATAAATTAATTAAATCCTTTCCTCTCCAAGTTGCATTTGGTCATGGTGTTTTATCACAGCAATAGAAAGCTGACCAAGACTGCTAGGCAGGAAGTCAAGCGAAGTCCTAGTGTCCTGTGGAACTGCTCCCACTGGGCTGATTTTGTGGGATGATCTTCAGTTAGTTCCTCACGTGCACTAGGGCTCTGGTACTGCCATCTTGGATTCTCAATCACCATGAACAAAGGTAGTGAATTGTTGTGTTGTGTAATTTCTGTAGTTTAGATACCTAGTCCTGGACCTGTATGAAAAAAGGTTTTCAAGATCCAGAAGTTACCAAGAATTAATACACACTGCCCTTGCTGAGATGTTGGAGCGCCTTGATTTCCTGGAGATTGGCTACTTCAGGCAGAGCTCTACTATGTCATTTTCCTGCCCATCTCTCAGGACTATGAACTCTTTCTGCCTGGGTCTGTGGGCAGCCTCATTAGCTGGAGCAAACAGGTAGGACTTGGCACATTGCTTTACTAAGCTGTGGAAACATGGCTCCACTGTCCCAATGACAAAATGGCAGAAGCACATGGTTTCCCAGTTCTGGAGGCTGGAGTCCAAGCTGAAGGCTGAAGAGGGGGTGTGAGGAGGGGTTTCTCAGAGCTTCCCTCTCATCTTCTTACAGCAGCCACCCTTTCTGTGTTTTCACATTAATGTGTCTGTCGTTGTGGCCAAATTCTCCTTTCTGTAAGGGCAGGAGTCATGTTGGATTAAGGCTGATTCTGTTACCTCATTTTAAGTTGATAACCCTGTGTACACTCAATTTCCAGTGACAGTCACACAGAGATTCTCAGGATTCATTCTATGGACTTTTCTTTGAAAGGGACACAAGCCAACCCATTGTCACACAATTACTCTTTTTTTCTGTTAACTTCTCATTTAATAAAAGTGAACTAAACCAAGCCTGTGGTTCATGCACTTAATTTCAGTGCTTGGGAGGCAAAGGTAGGTGGATATCTGGAGTTCTAGGCCAGACTGATTTATATAACAAGTTCTAGACCAGCCAGCAATACACAATAAGACCCTGTCTCAAACAAAATGAAACAAAAGCACATCACCCGTCTAAAAAGGGAAGAAAAAAAGGACATCTTATTTTCTGTGCCATTATCCTGGAGCTTGATTTTGACGTCTGTTTCTTAGAATCATCCTATTTAGAACAGTTGAGATCACCTATCTCCAGGATAGACTATGTGACAGTAACTCTTCTTCCCCTACTCCCACAAAAAAAGAGGAACCTGTACATAGGTTGAGTTCCTAGTGCCCATGGCCCCCATGTAGGAGGACAGTTTTCCAGGATTGGAAAGGACCCTAAGGTGACAATATAATATCTTTAGTTTCTTAATAAAGAAATACAGCTATAAAACATCAAAATAATTTGCCTCAAAGTATTCAGCTAATTAAGGTTAGATTCGTGAGCAACATATTATTAATTTTACTTTCAAAACAGAAGATTTTAAAGTCTATCAGTATTTTAACCAGGTGTGGCATGGTACCACCTGCCTTTAATCTGAATACTGAAGGCCAGCCTGGCCTATGAAGTGAATTCCAGGACAGCCAGGATTACGTAGAAAGACCCTGTCTCAAAAAAACAAAAAAAACCCAAAAAAAACAAAACAAAAAATAATAAAACTTATTTTTATGTGTAGGTATAAATATAAAATTCTTTAGGTTAGGAACTCTCAGATGTCCACCACTTGAATCCCTCACCAATGCTTACAAAGTGGACAGCTTTTATAGCTCCAGGAGCCAGCCTAGGAAAGTATTCTCCCTCCCTCAATAAACACACTATCCATTGGCACCACACTTTCTAGGCTTTCTCTTGGAGTGGCCCAGGCTTTCATGTAAGATTTTTCACACGTTTGCATCTGCTTCTGAAAACTTCCAGGATTGGTGGGAACGTTTTGTTTCCTGTTGTTTAAATCCTTATCCTATCTGAAATGTCTTCAGAAGAGATTGTAAGAGTCTCAGTTTGGATGATGGTTTAAAATTTCATGTTTTACAAATAAACCACTGGTCCGAACATTAAATACTATTTATTTGTTTTTATGTGTATGAATGTTTGCCAGTACGTATGCACCATGTGCATGCCTGGTGCCCATGAGGCCAGAACACAGCACCTGATACCAAGAAACTGGAATTCTGGGGTAGTTGTGAGTCACCATACTGGTCGGTAGGCAATAGGATCTGAATTCAGGTCCTCTGCAAGAGCAGCAAGGGCCCTTCATCTCTCTCCACCCCCAATTCAAATGCTGTCAGGCATGTGGACGGTCTTGCAGTTTGCATGGGGCAGGACTTATCATAAAATACTGACCACACTAGACTGAAAGTGTTATTGTCTTGATTCTTGGGGGCGTGGGGCAAGATGCTTTGTAATGTCTAATTTTATTGACTGAGACTAAGTAATGAGTATATTTTTCCTTTAAGTAGTAAATCAACCCCTCACCACCCCCCAAAGTCCCTCTGAGTCATATTGGCTCAGTGATCCCTATTTGGTTTGTTCAGGGACTTGAAGAGACATGGAGGTGTTTTCCCTCAAGGAAAGAGTCCCTGGAGCACTTGGTCTAAAGGTGGAATTCCTAGGACTTTGTGATGCTGCTCTTCCTCTTGCTCCTCTTCCCGCGCTCCATGGAGTCTTCCCTCTGACAGAGCTCAGACTGTGGGGAAGACAATAGGCTTGCTTCTAATTGGATGTTTCCGAAAGCCTCAGAAAATAGAAATAAAACTGCATTCAAAAGTTGAAAAAGAACATGTAAATAGCAATAACAGAAATTTGTGATTAAACAATTAACAGAAAAGAGCCCTATAAAGGCATTAAAAGTATACAGAGGAAGGCTTCCTGCTTTATCACCATGCACTGGATCTGTTGTTTAAAACTGATTGAGCCCAGCCACGTGGGAGCGTTTTTTTGCCAACAGCAGAGCTGGAAATAGTAAATTCCTAGTGATATTGTTCTTGGGGCCTTTCAAAAACAAACAAACAAAAACAAACAAAGTTCCAAGAAAGTGTTACATAGTCCATATAATGATGTGGAAACAGAAGTGCAGAATGATTGAGAAAGACAGTTGGTGGTGTGGTCTGGCCTCAGATGCCATAGGTGCATCTGTGTCCATGCAACTGCACACACCCACCCACCCACACCCCCCCACACACACAACACACACACACTCAGGATGTGTAGTCGAGGTAACGGAATACAGAGTAGATCAGCACTGAGGCAATAAAGAGTACCCAAATGATGAAATTCCAATCACTTCTCTAGTTATATCTAGGATCGTGGGCAACTTAATTTGGTTCCCTTTTTTGTTGTTGTTGTTGTTGTTGACTTTTGTTTTGGAGACAGAGTCTTTCAGTACAGCCTGGGCTTTTCTAGAGTTCGCTATACAGACCAGGCTGGTTTCAAACTTGCAGAGATCCAGCTGCATCTGCCTCTTGAATTCTGGGATTGAAAGCATGCACCATCTTCAAGTTAAAAAATAGTTTTTGTGGGATTTGGTGTCTGTAAAAAGTGCAAAAACGCTCTAAATACTCCATGAAAGATGATTATGATGGCTAGCTGTCTCCTTTTATGAGCACCTCACCATTTTATACATGTTGATGGATCCTAAGAATACTTAAATGTCAAAGTATTTGAGAAAGAGGAATGGGAAGGGTGAAGGAGGACTGTGGAAGTCAGTTAAGATGAGCTTTGTTCATTTGGCTTTAAGCCAAGTGCATGTTCAGCTGTCAGTTAAACAGTACCACCTGCCTTCACCCTGCTCTAACACATTCTTTAAAGTGGCATGGTGGAAGCTATCCAGCAGCATTCAGAGCCTGCTGGTATTGTGCGGTTTTGAGCATCCACATTCCTGAAGGAATTCTAGCTTTGGACTTATACAGAGCAAAGGCGTTTGAAGGCCCGCATCCAACACACAGCAAGAGGAAGAACATTGCCTTGACAGCGGCATTTGTCTTTGGCTTTGCTGAGGACTCTTCTGCAAGCATAAAGAGTGATGCTGTTTCCCCTACGGATAATAACAAGCAAGCCTGAGATTATGTAAGAATGGCTGAGGACAGATAAGCATATTTTCTTGTGAGAGATGAAACCAGTTACAGAGGAGAGCAGAGAACAAAACATTCTCCTGCAGCAGGGGACATATTTGATGACCTGATGCAAGTATTACACACTTTTGAGAGCTCGCTTGACATCAGAAGCAGCACGTTGCAGTGTGCACTTCACTCAGCACTTTCGCTAGTTTATTTTATTGTATACTATTAGCAGAGAAGAGGAGAATGGTAGGAAGGAGAGATTATGTAAAACATGGAAGCTGTCTCTGTGAGGAGCTCAAACCCAGGGAACAAGCATACCCAGGTGCCTGAAGGCTTCTCCCTTTTGCAGCCAAAGGAACACAGTAGAGTTAAACACATGAAGAATGAATGTGGCAACTCTATCAATAAATAGGATTTTAAAAAGGGACGAGTTACCAAATAACCCTCTTGGAAAATAGAAAGCCCTCAATAACCAGAAACTCACTTTTATTACCCCGTTTTTATAGGAAGAACGTCTTGACTGCTGACTGTCGGAATACTATTGAATACCTATTAGGCACCATGAATAGTCTGATGGAAACTCCTTTTGCTTGCTTTGTAGCACTTAAAAATGTCTTCCAATAGCCTAACTTTCCTCCATTTCCTATAATAGATTTTTTTTTATCAAATTGTTCCCTCTAAAACAAGCTTTCAGATCTTTCCTATGAATTTGCCATTCACCTCTGAGTTTCAAAATCCTAACAGTCTCATGCCAACATACCTAAGAAGCAAAGAAACAAAAAACAATAGCAACAAACCCAGCGCAACCCAACCTAAGAAGATGGGACTTAAGAGCTCAGTGGGAGACCCAAGGGAGGACTGGGCAGAGAGTGACAGGTTCTCCAAGTCCATTGCTCCTTGGTTCTCTACTTATTGAACTTGCATTGTATTTGTATCATGAATCCTAACATTACTATTAGTATTTAAAAAAAGAAAACCTCCAAAAGCATAGTAGATAAAGCTTTGTGTTTCTATTTGGTTTTTTTTTTCTGAAGTCTCTCAATTATTGTTCAAAATATAAGTTTGAGACAATAGCAACAATAACCAAGTTTTATAACTCATCCATCAGTTGTTACAAATAGATTTCCTATCGCAGGCTGATGAACCATATTGTTAATTGACAATTAAGACTGATGTGCATCTATTGGACTAGCTTTAATTAATTCTTTCCCTTGGCTGATCAGTAAGTTTCGGAAGTGAGCACACATGCTTATTTGGGGGACTAAGGGATGTGTTTATGGGTCTGAAGATGAATCTGAAAGTCATGATGCCCAAGAAATTTGTGCTCATTTTTTTTGTGGGGGATGGTGGAAAAGTGTGTTACTATAGGGTGGATAATGCAGGGTTCTTTCTACACTTAGCAATTTCATATTAACGATACAGCTGTCTACTGCGGGAAACCACCCAAACACTTGGCAGAAGCAGAATACCACTGGTTCATTTCTAATTAAACTTGTTTATTTTATTCTTCTCTCAGGGTGTGTATGGCCTTATTTCAGGTTTGAGTTCCCCCTCCCTGAGACACAAACACTAAAATACAAGAAAAATAGCAGAGAGAAGCTTTAAAAAAATCCCAGTCTCTGTCTCTGTCTCTGTCTCTCTCTCTCTCTCTCATCAACTTTCTTATTCCTTCTCTTCATGCATCCCTTCATATCAGGTGCACGATTAGTTGTCTTCCCCCCATATCATGCATATATATTATATCTAGCATATATACATAGGGAATAATCTGATCTCAATTAGTAGAAGTAGAAATCTAAATAATTGTTGTCGATTTTCTCTTATCTTGAGTTTGTACTTGGAAATGACATCCCATTTACTGAGAAATGAGGTATCAATGACTAAGTAGATTAGGGAGCAGAAACCTTCTGATTTAAGTACGAGGCAATAGTGGATTGTGGGTTTTGTGATGTAGCCCTTACAAGCTGTTTTGTGAGTTCTTTGGAATTTGCATAACTTCATAATTGGAAGTGAACAATAATGCCTGTGGCAGCTGCCCAGGGGCTTGTTCCCCACAATACTCCAAAGCAGCCTAATTCAACTTTCAGATAAAAGAGGATCACACTAGAAACTTGAAAAACTGTCCGCTCATTTTGCCAGTTTCTCCCATTCCTCCATAGGCTTAGCTGTTATATTACAGCATAATCGTGGAGGAGCTGGAAATGTGTCAGAAGTGAAGAGCACTTGTTCTTTCAGAGGACCCAGGTTTGGTTCTCAGCACACATGTGCTCATTCAGAACTATCCATAACACCAGTCCCAGAGGACTGACCGCCTTCTTCTGACATTCTCAGGCCCAGGTACATACATGGTGCACATCCATGCATAAACGTAAACCCCTCATAAGCATAAAATAAGATAAACAAATCTAATTAAAAATATGATTGGTGGCTGGAGAGACAGCACAGCAGTTAATAACTCTTTCTGCTCTTCCAGAGGACTTAAGTTTGGACCCTCGCATCAGAATTGGGTGGTGCCACAGAACATCTGCCACCAGAAACAAATGTCTGTGCCCTATGTTGTAGGATGCCACAGGAGTTCCATATGTGTGAGTGTGCCCAATCCTCCAAGGCAACCATGCCAAACCTATTTTAGAGACAAGAACAAAGAATGACTTCGGATTTCTAAACGAATCATCCAGGTATTTTTCTTACTTGACAACATGATAACCAGATCTGTCTCACGCAGGATGAACAAACAGACAAACAAAGCAGTCCTATATTGTCCCAGATGGTCTAAAATGGCTTCCCTTTAAAAGTGGTCTGGCCCTCACTTGTGTGGAGTGTGAAATCAGGGGGTCTGAAGTCTTTCTAGTGATTCTAGCCTCCCATTCCCCTTGCGGGAGACATTTAACAGAGATGGCCATGATGACCATGTACACTGAGAAATGCTGCTTTTGAGTCAAAACTGCTTCTCTTCATACAAAACTAATTTGGAAAAGATAATAGATTCTATTTTTTTTAAGTCATAGGAAGCCCAGACAGTCAATGCCCTTTGAATTCTGCTTTTTAACAGAAAGCCACACTGTGTAAAAGGTTGGTGGCTGTGCTGGACCAGTGCAAACATCCAGTCTTCCAAGGGCTTCCTGTGTAATTAGTAATGGTGAGTGCAGATACGGTGTTCTGAGATGTGTACATATCTATCCAGGCAGAGGGAAATCGTGCAATTAATTTTGAAGCTGTTATGATGTTTCAATTGATTTGGATCAGAAAAAGAAGAACAATTAAGAAGAATCAGAAAACAATATCCCTTTTAGTATTCTAAAGGGAAGAGAAAAATTAAATAGGAGTTTAATTGAAAATTCTGATCTATGTGAGGGAAAAGGAAGGTTGTGTAAAGAAGAAAGAGGATTCTAGATTTATTCTGGGTGCACTAGCATTGGGCCAGCACCTTCTGCAGTACAAGTCTGGATTCCATTGTTGACCATCCCTTCAGTAGGCTAGAAGTCAAAGGGTTGAAGATGCTTCAGGAATGCCCATGATTCTTTGAACTTAAACTTTTCTAGAATTATTGTATCAGACTCATAATCCTCAACATAAAGAATTACAGCAGGAACTATGAGATGCCATTATTCTGGCACATTTATGATCTTCTGTGGGCATTTGACCTTCTGAATATAACTCTAGCTATGATGTTGAAGCATTTGTGCCTGTGTTCACAACTCATGCCTTCTAACATTGCTGTAACCTGCTTCTTTAACAGCTCACCGATATGTTTTCAAGCCAATTATAGGAGCTAAAGTTTTTTAAATTAATATTTTAAACTTTATAAAACAACTTTGAAGATAAACTACTAAGAATTACATGACCATATATTATTATCTTTTTATGTCTATCAATTACTCATTAATTATGTATCGAGTGTCTATTGTAATTATAATATTATAATTATTCTTGCTATTTACTTTTATTTTCACTAGAAAAAAATTCAAGGTTTCCTATGTCCACTGTCCACACAATTTTCTTGTGAACACATGTGCTAACTTGGAGCTTGCAAACCTTATTGGAATTCAACTTGAACTCTAGCTGAATATGTGTTGGCTTACGATTATAGTACCAATACTGGTGATTGAGATGGGGGGTAGAAGGCTGAGAGAAGAGGCTTCAGCAATCTTGAGGACAGCCTGAACTACAGAGGGAGATCCTGCCTCAAAACAAACAAAACAAAACAGAATTTGACTTCAGAATATGAGTGAAGACAGCAATAGTTTTTCTTCTGGCAACCACAGGATCTACTGCTTAATAGTGTGATTTAAAAATATTAAAATGTCTAGACATGGTAGAATTCTTTTGTCTTAAAAGAGACTGAAATTAGTATTCAATGCACTTTTAAAAATTGTATGGCTCCTTTATATCTGAATAGTATAGTTGACTGACCTCAAACCTCGTCATGAATCAGCTTATGAGGCTGAGTTCTTTGCTGACATCTAACATGGAAGTCAATAGGAAATAAACAGATAAAGGTTCTATTTTGTGGAGACAGCCATCCCTGGATTCAGGCTGGAGATGGACTATAGCCAAGAATGCAGAACTCCTCACATTTTGTGTGTGTGTTTAGTACTAGGTTTTCCTTGAATTCAAGGTACTAGTTATCTTGGAAGAGACTCTTTGAGGAAGCCAGAGAAGATACACTGCTTTTAATCTGACCATTGCCTAACTAGAGTTCACCGTATTGGATGAGGCAGTAAGAACTGGTTAACGGCAATCCTATCTATTTCATTACCATTGCTGGCTGTGTAGTATATACAAGTCAGGCCTATTTAACTACGAGTCTGTTGTTAGCTGGTGCTGCATCTTTCCTCAGCTCTTCCTCACCCTTTCTTCTTTGATGTTTGAAGATAAAGAACAAAGACCAGTTGTTGGTGGACTCTGGGAGAGTTTCCCGAGTTTCCTAGCATTTTTACCAACCCTCCACAGGGACGAGTTCATCACCATGGAAAACATGGCAGCAAGCTGCAGACTTGGCAGTAGGAGCAAGAAGCTTGCTGAGAGTTTTATCTTTAACTACAAACACAACTGGAAATCAGGTGAAGGAAGGCTTTTAATCTCAAAGCTAGCCCCGTGATGTTCTTCCTCCAGCAAACCTGTCCTACCTAAATGTCACCGAACAGTGCCACCACCTGGGGATCTAGTGTTCAAATGCCGGAAAGTGTGTAGGACATTCTCATTCAGCCACCATGCTCTCCTTGACAGGAGAGTGTACTGTTAGGGCTTCTCATTTATCTTGCCATCTTCAAGCTTCTGCTGGTGCCCATAGTCCTCAGAGGTTGCTGTACACAATGTTCGTGGAGATGACATTTGAATTTCAGTCGACCAAGGTGGTATGGAGACTAAAGGGCAATCTTCCTAAAACTATTCCAATCTAAAAGGGCACATTTGGGTTTCCTGTAATTACATAATGAAAGAGACTTTGGGTTTAAGAAGCAGGAAATCCCAGCATCTATTCCCTGGCTTTCGCATTCGTTCTTTCACTGAATAACCATATGAATATAGAGCCAAGGCCTTCTTACCTGGTCGCTAAGGCCTCTGTCGCCTTGGCAACTAAACTTTTCAGAGATTACAGGAAAATGTTTTCTTCAGCCCTGGAGCTGTTTTTAATTCTTTCAAATGTCAGGAAAAAGGCATCCATAGTCCCACAGGTGCTGGTGTGAATAGGGGCAAAAGATACAATTTACAAACATGTTTACCAGATTCTTTACCAGGAAACAGCCTTCAAAACATGTGCATAAATTTTAAAAATCAAAAGGAATGCCAATAAGTTATGGAAACTAAGCAGAAGGAGACATCCTTTTATGGTTGTCTAGAAAGATGGAGCCCTTTGATTTGCTCCATCTACTCATTTTATTATTATTATCATCATTGTTGTAATCATCATCATTATAATCACTATTATTATTATTATTGGAACTTTATGAGACAGGGTCTCTTTTTGTAGCCCTGCATGTCTTAGAATTTGTTATGTAGACCATAAAGGTATCAAATTCTCTGGTCTGCTTGCTTCTACCTCCCAAGTGCTACCATGCCTAGCCTCCCTGCCCACTTTTGAGGCAATGGTAATTTGGTTTTGCAATTGCTGTAGGTCACAGAAATATCCACACTGAGTTTTATCTTGAGTTTGCACACATAAGCTTCATCCACCAAACTGTAGACATTTAGGACTATCTTTGGCTAGTCCTTAACCTGGATCATTCCCTGAAGTGACATGATATTTTGAAGAAGATGAGTTTCAAATACTTCTCTAATCCTTGGTTCTTAATCCGTTCCCTCATCAGAACACCTGTTTGTACAAAAAGGAATTGCTGTCATTAAGGACAAATTCTTTCTTAGATATTTGTAGAGTTCTCTTATGCTTTTTCTGGACATTGCCCTCAAGGGGCAAGCGATCGCGTCCCTGATGGCAGTGCCAGAGCTTGGGTCATTTTGAAATATACATTCATTCTTGCTCCAGTCAGACTACAGCTGTTCCTCCTGGCTGCATTGATTCCATCTGGACCTGCTCTAGTACTGCAAATGCTCTTAAAAATAGCAATAAATGCCACATACATCAGGACCAATTATGCTATGTGAATTCAGCTGTATTGTGCCCCTGGGTTTTACCACAGTGGCTATTGCCCTCAGAAGCCTCTGGATGTATGTGAGTCTTGTCCGTGTATGTGAAATCAGAAATTGCGCAGGAGAACTAACCTTGATGGTCTCTCTACTTCAGTTTTGTGCCAAAAGACTCTACCTTCTCACGACTGGCTCCAGATTGGCAAACCAGAAGACTCCACCTCCTCATGACTGGCTCCAGACTGGATAACCAGAAGGGTTTGTTCAGTGTCTCAAATGGGAACTAGAATGTCTGTGTTTATCTTATCATATTTTGTCTGCCCCAGATCCTACCTATCTGCTTTTATGACAAACACAAAGTAATTATTTCATTCCATTCAGAAGCCTTCTTATTTTTCTATCTTTCTTAGAAAAACAAGATTCTCTTTTATTTCCAATTTTTGTCCATTTAAGCCATTTTTCACTTTATACTTTTCTTTACCTACACTTTAAGTTTTAATGGAGGGAAATTATTGGAGGGTGGTCTGAGACAGCCATTTTCCAGTCAAAGACATAGAACATAAAACTTTTCAAACATTATACTTTTAATAGCTATTGTGTAAATCACTATTATTACCTCAGAGCATCCTGGGAGAAGTATGGAAGACAAGAGAGGGTGAAGACTTTAAAACTGGCAAAGAGCAGAAACATCAGCTGGAGAAAGTGCCAAAGATAGCAAAGGTAAGTAAGTCGGAGACTACTGGATAGTGAATGTAAAAGGTTTTAGGATTTCCTTCCAACAGCTTTGGGCTATGCTGAGAAGAGAGGAAAGAACACAGAAGTGTGGTAAAGTCAGAGAGGAAGGTGGCTGTTATGAGACACTAGCTGTTTCTTATAAATGCTGCTTTTATGGTATCTTCATATTTTGATGATTTGTCTTTTCATTTATATTTAGTTCAATATACTTGAAAGAAATAAAATGTCTGGATTATATATCAGGATGGAAAATAGAGGCTGAATCAGTCCAGAAAGGGGCGGGGCAAAGTCAAGAGAATATGGAAATGGCTCAGGTGATCAGCTGAGTTTCAGCAGTGAAGACATGAAGAATAACAGTCTTTAAAATTTAATGTAGGAAGTTTATTCTCTTATGCAAAACTTAGCACACTTTCCTCAGCATCTGTGAGAACTTCACATAGGGTCTGCTGAAGGTGAGTTTCTGATATAGCTGCTTTAGTCCTATCTGGGTCCAAATTGTCACTCTAAGTGCATGGTGGCTCCCTGCCACACCAGAGCCTGTGTTTTTGATTCCTGATCATGCAGGCCCATATCTGTCACTGCAATTACAAGTTCTGTCTTGGGAAGTGAAGCCATGTTCCCCATCATCGGTTCTCCCAAAGGGTCATGAGTGTTAGAGTCTTCATCTGCACCCGTCAAACGAGTGCGACCTGAATGAGGAAGCTACACCACTGAACTCTTGTCCATCTACATTCATCCTTAAGTATTACGTCAATGCAATCCAGTTCATTCTGTTGATGAAGGGGTTGATAAATACTAGGTCATTAATGGAAATCAGTCAAAGAAAAAATTCAAAAGTGCAGGCAATACTCCAGAAGTGACCTGTTAAGACTTTCCTGTGAGATTCTTTATTACTGTGCTTGGAAAATAACAGACAATCATCAGTGCAGATAATTGTCAAGGCATACTGATAAGAAAGACATCTTAGCTGGGTATGGTAGCACTGGGGAGACAGAGGCAGGCAGAAATCTGTGAGTTCTAAGCCAGCCTGATATACAAAGTGAATTCCAGGACAGCCAGGGCTGTTACACGAAGACACCCCCGTCTCAAAAATAAACAAACACCCCCTCAAACAAACAAACAAACAAACAAACAAAAAGCCCCTCTTGCTGTCTCCCCCCAAAAGAAAGTAAGAAAGGCATCTTAATTAAAGATTTAATTAGAAACATATGTGGACCAATCTAAATTTTAGGCCTTGGAGCTTTAATATCCTTCCTATCTAATACATTTCTTAATTTTGTGAGCATTTGTTGTTTGGAGCAATGCTGTCTAATTGGACCAAGCACAGAGGAAAAGAACATTTCTGCTGTTCACTTTGTTTTATGCAGCTCTAGAATGGGGCACGGCTGCAGGGCACAGGCTGTGTAAAACTCCCATCTCACTTCACTCCTAGGACAGAATGAGCACAGATTAGCAGCCCTGGCTGGGTCCATGGGATATGGGCAGGAGGACCGTGAACCTTTAACATTCAGGTTTTATATTTGATACTGAATGAGATTATTTTTGTCATCCAGAAGTAAATGTTTTCCCTGATCAAATCGATTCTTTCTCAAGTAGTAAGAAAAATAAAAGTAGAGACAGAAATCCAAGAAAAATATTATCAAGGAGAAAAACAAAGTGAAACAAATGTTACATCTGCAACCATATGACATATTAGTGCATGCACACACACACACACAGACACACACCCCACACCACACACACACACTTCAAAAATATGTCCATGCCCCTTGAACAACAACTACTTACTCCTCCTCCTCCTCCTCCTCCTCCTCCTCCTCCTCTTCTCCTTCTCCTTCTTCTTTCTTCTTCTTCTGCTCCTCCTCCTCCTCCTTTTTTCAAGACAGGGTTTCTCTGAGTATCCCTTGCTGTTTTGGAGCTCTTTATACAGGTCAGGCTGTCTTTGAACACATAGATCCATCTGCCTCTGCCTCCTGAGTGCTGGGATTAAAGGCGTGGTCCTGCCCGCCTCAAAGTTCTTTTAAGCTGAGTTTGTATATTTGAACTGGAGGAAACAGATGTTTTGAATTTGAAAATATGATGGGCTGTATAGAGTATTTTCTGGATGTTTGACAAATAGCTTCATGAATCAGGACACTGGTAGAGACTTATTCATGGAAATAACTATAACAAATGAGTGACCTGTATTTTTTGACTGACAAAATAATGTCTCATCTGTACAGTGTTTTTACTCTACTTCTATGGCATGTCTCTAAATGCGCATTGTTATTAAATGATTTGATGAACTAAATGAAGGGTTTTAATTGAACATCCGTGTGTGTGTATAACTGTATTTGCTGTATATGTGTGTATGTATATGTGCTTGCTATATGTGTGTATATTATATATAGAATTATATATATATATGGATTATATATACATATAATGTATATTGCTTTTCTTGAGAAGTTCCTTTGATAAAAAGTCAGCTGGTCTGTTGAAAACAGTTATGTATTACCTGACACAGTATCCTCTCCAACCATTTGCTGTTATTAACGGCAGCATGCAGCTGTGAACCTAAGACAGCTTCCCCTAAGTGCTTTCAACCCTGATTCATTTTTCTTTTTGTGTTCTTTCCCATTTGGCTGAATTCTCCCCTCTTTGTCTTTAGGTATCTCTGCTAGCATGTAGAATGCTTTTTATTTGGCATTTTATTTGTCTGTTCTAGTTCTGATGGCCTAGAGGGCAAGACCCAGTCACATTAATATCTTCACCTTTTTGTCAGCGATATCATTTTGGGAGCATGCTCTAAGTTTCAGGCAGGTGGAAGACAGAAAGCAAATATGGTTTAATAAAATGTATTTGTTGTTTTGTCACTGTGACTAAGTACCCCACAAGAAGCAACGAAAGAAGGGGGTTTCTTTAGGCTCATGGTGTGAGGGAATGAAGTCCATCACAGCAGGTGGCTTGGTGGCAAGTTGATCAATGACAACAAGAGCGTGTGCTTACGGCTCAGTACCTCCACACAGCTTCCAAGGGCATGAGCTTATGGCTCGGCACCTCCACACAGCTTCCCAGGGTAGAAGCAGAAGCAGGACAGGATTTTATTAACCCCCAAGGCTGCACTGACAGCAGCCTGCTTTCTCCAATCAGGCACCATCTCTCAAAGGCTACATATGCTCCCCAAACAGCATCATCAGATGGTTCAAATACACTTGTCTGTGGGGGTACGTTCTATATTGAAAGTGTGATGAGAAATGTCCTTTTAAACACAGCCTTCGAGGTTGGTGCTTTATGATGCTATGACAGAATACTTGAGTCTGGATAATTCATAAAGAACACAAATTTAGTTTTACATTTCCTAAAGCTGCGAAGTCCATGATGATCAAAGTGCCATTAGCTGGTGACAAGTTTCTTTGCGTCCTAGTGTGGTAGAGGCAAAAGCACAGAGGATGTCAACTTCCCCCACCTCACATGGAGGTGCTCCCATCTGTTTAGGAGGAGATGTCCTAAAGGCTGGAGTGCTTGAACCCCTAATACTGTCCTAGCGGCAACACCTCTTGAGGAGGTGCTTTCAAACCATCGAAGAAACCTTATTTGTCATCCGAGGGTTTGGAGGTGTCATGAAGATGGCAGTGAGGTGACATTGTGAGAGGAGACTAAGCCCTCAATAGGGAATGGTAAACAATTTGCTGGTTTGTTTTGTTTTAGCTGTAGTTAATTTAGAGACACTTGTTGTTTGTGGCCAACTTTAACATTATCCATCATCAAGTACCCTCCTGTCAAATTCTCTTTGACTTTATCCTGAGAGCCTTTAATTATTTACTAGGGAGCTGTCTTAAGGCATGGGAGGGCAAGTGGGGAAGGAACACTGACATGTCTGAACAAGTGAGTAATTTATAATGGAACTAAAATATTCATAAAATGACAACTCAGATGCTTCAATTAACACCATCTCTTGTATTTCTGTTCCAAATGGTGCATTGTACCTCTAAATATTTGTTTTGCGGTGAATGGAGCTGCCTGATTTGAACAGGCAAAACTGAGGCCACTTTTTCTGCTCTCTGCAGATGTGGAGGGAAACTTGCACTGTCTGTTCATCAGCATTATAAAACATGGAGCTCTCTCTCTCATGGCTTCATTTCCTTAGGGGGTGATGCTTGGGTTTCTGGGACAACATGTCACTGATTTCATATTGCTACTTGACAATTTTGTTCATTGAACTGTTATATAAATGTGTGTGTATACACTTATGTATATATGTGCATTTATATACACACATATATAAAACTATATTTATATATAACTGTGTATATACAACTATATATATAGGCTTTTTCCCAGAGGAAGTGCTAATGTATACAAGATTGGGCAAACTTTTTTCTTTTCTTTTCTCTCTCTCTCTCTCTCTCTCTCTCTCGGCAGAGTTTTTTCTATTTAACAGCTCTGACTGTCCTAGAACTCTCTATAGACCAGGTCAGCCTTGAATTCAGAGATTCACTGCTTCCCAAGTGCTAGGATTAAGGTTGTGCACCAATATCACCCAGCCAAACAAAGGCTGAGGATTTTTTTTAATTTACTTATTTTTATTTCATGTGTAATGGTGTTTTGCCTCCATGTAAGCCTGTGTGAGGGTGTCAGATCCCCTAGAACTGGAATTATATATGGTTGTGAGCTTTCCTGTGGGTGCTGGCAAGTGAGCCCAGGTCCCCTGAAAGAGAAGCCAGTGTTCTTAACCATTGAGTTGTCTCCTGCCCTTCAGAATACATTCTTAGAATACATTATTTAGAAAATATTTCTTATAATTTTGGGTTACAGAAAGATGGGTTTCTTTCATTTGGACATCTTCATAAGAATATGTCATTATACTTTGATCATGTTTATTTTCCAGTTATTGTTTCTCTTGCTGGTCCCCTCTGCCCAGTCCCCCAAGTAAGTCTTCTTGTGCTTTCATGTCACAATACATACTACACATGAGAGAAAATATACATTTCTCTCTCCTTTTCCCCCTTCCATTAGCGTTTTTTCCCAACATAACGTTTTTATTGATTATGTGGGAGCATAATGCACCTCAATCACATTCACTTCCCAGCCCTCCCAGGTCCACCCGCCCTTGTGACCTCCCCCAAGAAAAAGAACAGAAAAGAAAAAGTCACTGGAGCATGGTCAAACTTTCAGCAAACCCCTTAAAGAAAACCGAGTCCTTCCCCACTCCCACCCCCACTAGAAGCCACCAACTGTGAAGAGCTACACTTAAGGACCTTTATCTCATTTTTTTAAAGTTCTCTTCAATGGTTTCCTGTCTGGACTGTTTACTTTTTGGGGATGGGGAAGAAAGATTGTCACAAAATGTCTCTCATTCTCAACTGTGAGTCTGTAGTCATCTATACTAATGCAAAAGAGGCTTCCCTGCTCTCTACAGTATACAGCAGCATGGCTCATGGACCCCCACATGGCCTCCAGTGTCATCACAAACCATGGGCATCAACACTGCCTTGGGTGGTAACACAGACCACAGACGTCAGCATGGTCTCTAGTAGAGGCACAGAACATGGACATCAAGGATGTCAACATGGCCTCAGGCTGCAGCACAGGTCATGCACATTAACATGGTTTCAGTCCCCTCCCTTATCTTTATCTTAAAATGTTATTATTTTATTTTTTTGTGTATGGGTGTTTCGCTTGCATGTCTTTGCAGGCAAACTATATGTGTGCCTGTTACCCGTGGAGGCCAGAAGAGGGTGTCAGATACCCTGGAATTCTAGGTACAGATGGTTGTGAGCCACTGGTGGGTGCTGGGAACCAAACTTGGATCCTCTACAAGAGCATCCAGTGCTTTTAACTGCTAAGCAATGTCTTCAGTTCTGAAGCCATTGTCTTTTCCCCTTCTCCACTTCATGATACAGTCTTATAATTATAGTTCTTGTATGACTCATTTGATTTAGTTATATAGTTGGTTAATTAATTAAAATATGTATTTATCACTTGCATGAAGTTCAAGCAAGTTAAAGCTTGAATCTATTACCTTATTCTGCATTCTCCTACCAACTTTTCCTAGTTAGGAGGTAATCAGAATTCAGAAAAGATAAATGACTTGTCCAATGTCACACAATGGGGAAGAAAAGAGCTAACTTTCAAAAATATGATTGAACCTTTCAATCATTAACAATAGATTTAGAGGGAAAACATTTAATAGAAGAGACACTTCATTTTGTTGTCAGCAGGTGAGTTATCTTCTACAGAGGTAAAAGTGAGAAGCATCAAAGAGCTCTCTGAGGGTGATGTAATTTTTTGGAAGGAAAGTAGCCTTAGTTAGATGTAAGAATTAGATACACAGTTCAGGGAACACTAATAACACATAAACCAGAATATCTGGAAAGCTGTGAGCACATGAGATGGTGTATGGGACACTCACCATGCTTGCTTAAGCCATTCACTGGCATTCTTCATTTGTAAAGGTTAAGTCTCCCATCATATGCTACTTATGGTTTAAAATGATCACAAAATGCCCTTTTCCCATGTCTATCTATGTGAGCCAAGAGTCACTTGGAAGACTTGCCATCTGCCCTGACAGTGTTACCATTCTCTTGGTATATTTTTGGAGCTCATGGCCATTCCAAGGGATGCCTTATAAAATGACATTATTACCATGATGTTCTTTCTTTATACAATACTATGCTTCCAGTAGCATCATTCATGGTCACAACAGTCAGGTATTCAACTGTGGCAGGGACTGGATAGTTGCAGTCTAGGGTATGAAGGAAACAAGAAGGAAGGTAAGTAGCATCTATTGAACCAGGTTAAAAGTTCAAAATCTTGTGTAATGTGGAGGTTGTGTTATATTTTGGGGGTTGTGTTCTGTATTATTTTTAATAATAATTTATAAGCTTCAATAGACCTAGATGTTATTCTTAGAGTGTAGACAGAGACTGCACTTTCATTTCCCGGCTTCCCAGACCTGAATAACAACACAGAAATCCTACTAATTATATCACTTCTTGGTCTATTAGCTCCTACATCTTAAATTAACCCATATTTATTAATCTGTGTATCACCATGAGGCTTATGGTTTACCCATAAAGTTCTCTGGCATTTGTCTCTTTCGGCAGCTACATGGCATCTCTTTGACTGTGCTTACTTTCTCTCTATATCTGTTTGGATTTCCTGCCTGACTTTATTCTGCCTTGCCATAGGCCCAAAGCATATTCTTTATTAACCAATGGTAATAAAATATATTCACAGTATACAGAGGAGAATCTCACATCAAGAGTGATCTTGGGCTTGTCTAAAAAACATGTATATCAAACGTCACAGAGTCTCACAGTTCCATCCATTAGCATGAGTAGCAAATTACTCGGGCCACTTTAATCATACCAACTGGAGCATTGGGATTCTTGGGTTGGCTAGATTTTGTCAACTTGACATAAGCTACAATCACTTTTTCTTTTTTAATGAAGGGTTTTAAATTCTTCAGTACAGAGTCCTGGCTCTCAAAGGTGATCTACAGGGAATTTGTCACTGATGTTCAAGGTTAAGGGTTGCTCTACTATATGTAGAATTCTAGAAAATTCTCATGAGACATGACAATAGAAAATTACCTTCCACTCAGCTCTACTTCAGAGCATGTCACTTTCAGATACAGTACATGAGCATGTCAGCTTGTCAGCCCCATTCAGCCTTCATTTGGAAAGACTCAGGGATGAGGTGGGACAGAGAGTTGACAAGAGACATTGAGGAGTAGAGAATGAGGAATAAAGGTTTGTTGTTGTTGTTTGTTTGTTTGCTTGTTTTCTGGCTCTGAAAAAAGCTGACTATTTATGGCATTTACTATTATATGCAATAATCACTAAAATCAGAACAAGAGCTAAGTGACTGACATCTAAATTGCCTTTTACAGCTGAGGAATCCAACAGTGTTACTCCCTTTTATTCAAAGTTCCCCAAGCTTCAAATTTTTCTCAGAATAAAGTCAAACTCTGTCAAGGCCCTCTATGACATGGCCCTGGATACAGCCATGTCCATGATGGCCCATTTCCTCTTTGCTCTGTTCACCTGGTAAGAATCGTCATCTGTCATCACTTAGACTTAAAACAGTAACAGCTTCATGGTTCTGAGCTCTGCTGGGTGGCTCTTCTGGCAATTCTATCTGAAAAGACTCACAGGGCTGCAAATTTTGGGAGGACCAGTGGAGGCTATAGACTCTAAATGGGCTTGTTCATAGGTTTTGGATCTTAAATATGTCTAGAGAGCTGAAATGTCTCTTGTCTCTCAGGTAATCATCCCAAGCTTTCTTACACAAGGGCTCTAGTCAAAGACTACAAGACTCTAGGGTCTTGAACTGCCATATACTATTTCCATCCCATCTTACTGGTAAGAGGAAGTGGCAAGAGTGGGTGAGATGCAAGGGAGTAAGAGATCTTGAAGCTTATTGGGTGAGTAGTACACCATACTACAAAGTATGCGGACACATAGTCAAGAGTCATTAATATACAGTAGCCACACCAGGAGTAGCCTGTCCCCTATTTGGTGTTAGTATTTATTAGTGGTTCTCAGATTTTTTTTCATGTGCCTATCCCTATTAGAGTAGATATTACAATGGATAATGGCATTCTGAAATCACTGGTGTTGTATTTAGATTGTGAGTTTCTTATTTTATCTCTAGGGCACAGCACAAAGCCTGGAACATCCAGAATCGTTCTCAACATTAAGTGAATAATCAAGACTATAAGAATTAAGAACTTTTCTAAGAGGACACAGAAAGTAAATTCAGATTCATTGCTGAGTGTCTTTCCTCAGGAAACTAAGAGCCTTTTAAAAAAATGGTTATTTAATAGGATAATTATTTAATGGGATAGTCTTTCTTTAACAAGAAAGAATTAAAGCAGAGCTCCTTCTGTGAATCAATATCATCCTATGGGTGATTGTGATTGGACAACTACTTCTACAGGTACAACTACCCTGCTTCTCTGCGTGAATTCAGGGACCTGAGCATCAGCGTCCCCCAGAGGGCAGTTATCAGTTCAAAATCTCAAGCAAGGTTTCAAATGGACTAAGTTAGGATCTGGATCCAACTCCTACTGTATCTTGAATGTCTGGAAGTGCCTAGTTAGAGCACATTTCCAGCTCCTTCTCACTTGACTTTCTGTTGTGGAATAGAATAATCTTTTTGTACACTGTGAAGAAGTGTCTTTTCCAAGGTGCCTTCTGAGTGGTTTAATAAAGAGTTGAATGGTCAATAGCTAGGCAGGAAGAGGAAGGTGGAACTTCTGGGGAACAATAGAGAGGAGGGGAGGGAAAGAGAGGAGATAAATTAAGGCACAGAGAAACTCTACAGGACATGGAGAGGAAACAGAGGTGCAAGATGAAAGAAAGTGAAAAGCCACAGACAGAGCATACATTAATGTAAGTGGGATAATTTAAATTATAAGAGCTAGTGGGACAAGCCTAAGCTATAGGCCTGGGTTTCAGGATTAATAACAAATCTCTGTGCTGTGATTCGGGTTTGGCAGTAGGGTGGCTAGCCCCAGCAGTGTTTGGGGCCAGAGTGCAAATGGAAAAACTCAAGATGCAGAAAAGCAGACACAGAGCACCTATAGGAAAAGACCATGCTGGCCCATGTCATGATTTGGGAGCTGGGGGGTCCAAGAAAGCCTGCTACAACTTTTAACTGGCAGCCTTAGAATCCCATTCTCCTTCCTAAGTGAGATGCTATTTCTTATGAATCCTCATTAATTTCCAGCATGATTTGACTCTTTTTGAATTTCTGAATGTATAAATAGAAGCAAAGAAAATGACCTTTTGTTGAAGTTTCTCAGTGGAGTTTTTGTCACTGAAATACTGTCAAAATGTTTGAGCTATTTTAGGCTTATGCTGTACTTTTAAGTACTAAAATAGCAACAAAAGAAATATGTATGAACTGTATAGTATATATTCTTGTATTTCCTAGAATTTATGCTGTTGTTTCCAAACTTTACCTTCCATATGAAAATATTTTTCTTTTAACTTTACTTTTTTCTTTTTAAATAAAATAAATAATGAAATGGAAGAATATGATGTTTATAATAAGTAGAGAAGAGAAATCTAAGAATGTATCTATATGAGAAATACAAACTGAGCCAGTTGAGAGGGCTCAGTGGGTAAGGGCTCTTGCTGCCAAACCCACTAAATTTAATCCTCAGAGCTTCTATGGTGGAATGAGATAATCAATTTCTGTAAGCTATCTTCTGACTTCCACAAATATGAGGTGTCATGTGCACATAAACACATACATACACATACATAAAAATTCAAAATATATAAATAAAGCTTATCTAAATGTAACCATGATCATATTATGTAATCAAAATCAACCTTTTTCCATGTAATAAACAATATAAATGAAGAGTTCCAGGTAACAACTCATTAATATGACATCACATGAATTCTATTATTATTTAAATAAAATTTCAATATTCATATACAGTCAGAAGTTTATTAGTAATGCTGGATGTTAAATGTTGGCCTGTAAGCAAGCATTTGAGAGCACATGTGTGTGCCCATGGATATTTGTATTGGGAGTCTAATCCTTTGGACTAATCTGTTGAGAATAAATTTCAGGAACTCCATTAGTTTCAGTAAGGTTTTTGGTTTTTCCAAAGAAGAAGGGGTTCTATCTCTTACTGCGAAAATCCCAGAGCTAGGGACAGTCCCTTCCTCACTGAAACCCACTATTAATTCAACAATGAATTTTGAGAATGGTATCAAAGCCTGTAGCACCCTATATTTACACTCTTTTCTCCACTTTCTGGAGTTATTTACAAATTGATAGCACAGTTCCTCAGCTGGGGGGGGTACTCAACTGACTTTAGAGCTATTATCTACTTGGAGAATGGTGAAATCAGAACAAAAAGAGCTGGTGTCAGCCATATTATTTTTGCTCTAAAGCTGCCTAAGAAACGAAGGCAACCTAGTGAAGGAATTCTCAGGATTCATCCCAAATCTGAAACACACTGAGGACTTGAAAACCAAGCAGATTTCTGGGCTTCTTCACTCTATCGTTTCTGAAGTTGGACTGGGGTAGGCTTGACAACCTGCTTTGCTCAATCTAGATGCTAAAGCTGTTACTATGGACTGCACAATTTGAGAAAAATTTATCCAGCATTAGATTTAATTTATAACAAAGACTAAGGAAGACTATTCTGAGATCATTACCACAGCACAAGCATGTATATTCTCTCTCTCTCTCTCTCTCTCTCTCTCTCTCTCTCTCTCTCCCCCTCCCTCTTTGTCCTCTTTTCCTTGATAGGCAAGATGATGTAATGGTTAACGCCATAACTTGTCAGTTCAAGTATTTGCCAGGCTATGTGGAAAGTGCCTAAACTGTCCCTCCATTTGCTTGCTTGTCAAATGAGGGCAGTCCCATCTAATTCAAGGATTTTGTGCATGTGAAATGAATAGTCTTACAGCACAAAGTCTTACAAAACAACCATAAAGAAATAAAAACTGTAGTTACTAGTACCTCCTCCAACCCATACAGTGCCTGCCAGCCCAGACATGGGGCTGCTTCCTTAAGATTTGCCATCACATAAAGCTGAGTGCCCAGCCCTTGGCATACATCAGCCCAACTCATTTTGGACAGCAGCTATCTCTAGTGCTCATTCTGTGCTGGAGACCATGAGAAACACTGGCAGGTAGCTGATGAATTTTGACTTTCATTGTTTTATTTATCTATGGCTGCACAACAAACTAGCCTGAAAGTGTGACTTCAATGTGTACTTCTTAGCTTCCCATCTGTGACAGAAACCAAAGAACAGCTTTGCTGGTGGCATTTCCAGTTCAGAATCTCAGAAGTTTCTGTCAGAATGTCTGCTGTGGCTAAAGTCACTAAAAATCACCTTCCCACTAGAAGATCTGCTTCCAAAATGGCTCACAGGTTCCTTTGGCAAGGCAAAAACTGGTGACTGGCTGGGGAGCTCAGCCCTGTGCCCTTCCTCACATGGAAATACACTTCTCTTAGAGCCAATGTCCTAACAAAGAGAAAAGGGGAACTCAATGCCTCTTTATCGTCTATTCCCAGAGGCCACATGGCATTTCTACAGAACCTCATTGGCTGGCTATACACACGACCCCACTCAAGATGTCTGTGCTTATACTATACTTTTCAGCGCTTAAATAGCAACAGAAGAATATCATGTATTCAGTGTAGATGAAATCTTGCCTTGGTGGGGTTGAGGCAGGTGAGGGCAACAGAAGAAGGGACAATACAAGAATGAGAAATTAGTCAGAGTTGCTTATTGTCTCAGTTTCCTTTCCTGTTTCTGCAGTGAAACACTCGGACTAAAGCAATTTAAGGGAGAAATTTTCTATTTCAATAGTGGTATACTATTTGTGTTTTAATAAAGAAGCTTGCCTGAAGGTCAGTGCAAAGCAGCTACACTAGTGTTGGGACATTGGCTCTAAGAGAAGTGTGTTTCCATGTGAGGAAGGGCACAGGGCTGAGCTCCCCACACACCTTTAATCCCAGCAGC
>LOEQ01000338.1:759826-774705 GCA_001685075.1 Bramus lutescens | reverse complement strand
GTTCCTGCCGCTATTTCCAGCTCTAGAGAGGAAAGGCAGGATGAGACAGACACTTGTTCTATTTAAGTCTGAAGATTTCTTAGAGGTAAGAGCTTTATAGCTTGGCTGCTTTGCTTTTCTGATCTTCAGGTTGAACCTCAATGTTTGTCTCTGGGATTTTATTATTTGGTTAAAATTTCAGAGCCCAGTTTTGTGTTACAGTCCTTCAGAGAAGGGCAGTCCCAGTAGGAGTTTGAGAGAACTGAGCACATTATATCCATAATTAGAAACAGCAAAGAATGTATCAGTGCAAACACACATTTTCCACTCTCCTGTTGGGGAACTGCAGACTCTCAAACCCTGAATTTTCTAAGATCTCTTGCCTGCCGGAGTAAACAACTTGTTTTCCTGTGCTTGCAGCTGCTCTGGGCATGAGACCCTCATGAGTTCCTGATGGCAGCTGAATGGTTTCTGGTGGGCCCGCAGCTGACAAATCTTGTAGTGCAGGTGCCACACTCTCCCAAACAGTCCATAATCCAAACCATGTATAGTGCCACCTACATTCAGGCATGTGCAGTGCCAACCCTAATCTAGGCAATTCCTCACTGAATTTCTCTCTCCAGGTGATTCTAGGTGGTGTGAAGTTGACTTTTAAAACCATTACAGCTGTCTTGTAAGTTGGCTAACACCATAAAGACAGAGATTTAAGGAGAGTGGTGTCCATTAGTCAATAACTGTATTCAGATACAGATGTGAAAAGCCACCAAATGGTGACCAAGCTCCAATACTGTGTGTAGGAAAGTTAATCTCATTTAATAACTAGAGAGAAAATCTGTCTCCTAGCTTGAAGAAATGTCAAGGTTAGACACACTTGGAAGAGGGACAACACAGGAAAGGAAAAACTATATGTTCATGAGCAACAGTGAGAGCGGTTTGCCCATGTTCTGGACTAGACTCACCCTCATGTGAAGGTTTTCTACAAAATGCTCAGCGACCACTACCTACTACATGTGTTTAGTCATCACAGTAACATCAGGACCAGAAATGGAGGTGGTTCAGAGGTTAACAGCAAGTCCTAACTACCATTCTTTGTATTGCTACGAAAAGACACTATGATAGAACAACTTACAGAAGAAAAATGTTGTGGAATATTACTCTAATTACATAAAGATGTGTTACATTTTTATGCTGTATTTGTTTAGTTATGCAAATTTTATGTGTTGCTATTTCACCTTGACTGCCCTAATAAAAAGCTGATCAGTCAATAGATAGGCAGTAGAGAGATAGGCAGGGCTGGAAGGTGGAGAAAATAAACAGGAGGAGGAATCTAGGTTCAAGATGGGAGAGAACGAGGAAGAAAAAGAGACGACACCCAGGGTCAGCCAGTCAGCCAGCCTCCAGCCAGCCAAACATGGAATAGAACATACAGAATGAAAGGAAGGTAAAAAGCCCTGAGGACAGATGAAGGGACAGAGATTAAGTCATGAGAGCTAGCTAGAGAAGAGCACAAGATAAGGCTGAGCATTCATAACTAATAATAAGTCTTTGTGTCGTGATTTGGGAGCTGGTTGGTGACCCAAAAGAAAGTCTATTACATAAAGAACTTATTGGGGCTCACAGTTTCAGAGGATGAGTTCATGACTATTATATTGGGGAGCATGGTGGTAGGCAGGCAGGCATAGTGCTGGAGTAATAGCAAGCTAGCCTGGCATATGCACCAGTCAATAAGAGAGATCTTGTCACAAACATGCATACACATACACAGGAGGTGGAAAGGAGAGAGAGAGAGAGAGAGAGAGAGAGAGAGAGAGAGAGGTTAAATGGGGTTGTCATGGTTTTTGAAACCTCATAACCCACCCCCTGTGACACACATCCTTCAACAAGGCCACACCTCATAATTACTTCCAAACAGTTCCACCAACTGGAGATCAAGCATTCAAGTACATGAACTTATGGGGGCTGTTCTCATTGAAACCAGCAGAGAACACTTGCTACTCTTGCCAGAGTCCCTGTCACCCATGTCATGTGGTGTCACACACATATTACAAATGGGATTACCATATGTGTAACTACAGCTCCAAGTGAGCCAATGCCTTCTTCTGGACTTCACAGACATCTACACACACACACACACACACACACACACTTTAAGGGACTTCAATTTTCCATAGAGGAAAGGGAACAGAAAGAGAAACAGAGATGGAGCCACTGAAGGGGTTAAGGTAGTTCTGAGTACCCTGCATGTGAGCTGCTCAGGGTCTTAATAAGAGTGCTAATACCTGTGCATTTATATGAGCAGAACAAGTGGAAACATGCCTTGTAGAAATTAAACAGTTGAAGGAGACAGTCATTTTAATAAGAAGTTTCTATATAAAAACCCATGATACTTCATTATCTATTTATTCCTCTCAGTCATTCAATTTTATTTTATCCTTCATAATTAAAAAGGAGACAAAACCAAGTCTTTAAAAAAAGATTCAATGCCACTGCGTTTTGTGTAAACAATATTAGTTGCATGTAGTTCATTTGACTACGTCATTCAGCTGTGAGTTTTTCTCTCCTCCACCCCATCTTAATGTGTCCCTCTCATGAGCTTTCCCAGCTTCATGAGGGTACAAATACCTGGCCACACTGATGCTATTCGTAGAATCATACAGAATTACAGCATAGTCCCCCTCCAGTCTGGACAATATCTGCCATCTTTCCATTCTCTGGATATGCCCTATTTATTGGTTCCAGATAATACTGGCTATCATTCATTCTCACTCGTTAGAGCCCCCAAACCCACCTTTCATTTGGAGGGCACATTTGATTCAGTGTGACGTTTCACAGGAAGCGATGGAAGACTGACGGTGGTGATGTCCCCTTGACAGACAACTGCATTTGTACACACATATGTGTGCACACACATTGCTACTGCATTACTGACTCTTCACGAGAAACCATATATTTCCAATGATTTACTCAACACAGCCAACGCCACCAGGACAGACATCAAACTCACAGCATGCATTTTTAGTTAATGAGTAATCTAAAGCCTGGAACTGTTACCTTATTCAGTACTTTTAGTAAGATCCTCTGGGATTTAAGCATGAAGAAAAGTGTGCAGCTCTAACACCATTAGTGCTTAACTGTGAACTTTGTCTAACGTCAGACTCGGAGACCAGGAGAGAGCTGACCTGTGAGGTTGTGTCAGTCTCACGAGTTTCTGTGGGGATGGTATTCTGCAAACGCTGAGAGTAAGTTCCTGTGTCTCTTCTTGGGTGTGGGATGTTGATTGTGCTTCCTGGATGTAAAGGGGGGAAATTGTGCAATTAAATCATTAATAGAGTTGATAAGTGATGGGAGAAGAGCATAGGGGTGGCTTAGCAGCAGGCAGAATGGTGAGTCTTGGTTTTGCCTTGAATTCTGTTAATTTGTGATTAGCACTTCTCCATAGCCTGCTGAGGGCTCTCACAAATTAAGAGTGAATCACTGCTAAAAAAGTATCCAAGGTAGAATGACAGGAGACAGATTCTCTTCTGTGCATTGCTGGGAGAGGAACTGTGGGTCACATGGTAAGGTTGTGCTTAACCTTTCATAGACGAATAAACATTTTCCAAGAGTTGCTGCTCTATTTTTCCCCATATGAAGTGTTCACCTCAGTAGGTGATTATCTTCCTTGTCAGGGGGAAAAGTGGAGGCATGATTTACCTACTGATAATTATGTGGTTATTGACCATTTGTATGAATTCTTACTTGAAACTTTCAAATTGTCTTCTAATAGATTTATACAAACTTTTTACATATTCTGAAAATAAGCCTTTTCCAGAGATACAATTTGAAAATGTTTCCTCCCAGTTTGTAATTTGTCTTTTCATTTTCTAGTGATTTTGAAGAATGGAAACTTGCACTAGTTTTTTGAAAAAGAATTAATCATCAGCTATAAATGTAGTTGTGTTATTTCTCCAAAAAGAATCAGAGACATTCTCTGTTTTTTTTTTTTCATCATTTCCTTTACTTGTAGCGACGTATCACAGCAACCCATCTTTAGCACCGAAAGTCTTCTCTGAGCCACGTTGCTCTTTCTAATCTCACAGCTGCCCTGCAAGAAAGCCAAGGATCCCTACTTTGTAGCTCAGGAAATGGAGGTTTCAGAAATTTAGTAACTTGTCCAAAATCAGGGAGAGAGAGAGAGAGAGAGAGAGTCTCTCTCTCTCTCTCTCTCTCTCTAACTAGCTCTGAATAAAGCCCTAACCCCTGCACTTTGCAGACCAAGCTGGCCTTTCTCAGGCGTGCCAAAGCCAAAGCCAGGGCCTCCACAGCTGGCAGCAAGTCAGGCTTCAGCTTTCTCTCTGTTCTTGGTTTGGCGAGGGGCAGGTAATATTTCTTTAGTTATTCTTCTGGCTGTCCATCTTCCAGATACAAAG
Organism: Bramus lutescens; assembly: GCA_001685075.1. Lineage (NCBI taxonomy): Eukaryota > Metazoa > Chordata > Mammalia > Rodentia > Cricetidae > Bramus > Bramus lutescens. The sequence goes on along the minus strand of LOEQ01000338.1, from coordinate 770,317 downwards.
TAACCCCTGTTGCTCAAAATAGCAAAAAAAAATACTATTTTATTTCAAACAGTTAATATTCATCAAATGTTAATGAAAATACATACCAAATAATTACAACAAATAGGGTATCTGATTAAGATGGAAAAGACGACAACCCTGTGAATTTTTAATCTGAAAAATAAAAAATGTTACATTAATAAGACCTAATTATATCATTAAAATTAGCTTCTTTAATAGATTTTATTTTTATTTAATATATTTCTCTTTTAAATGTCTGTGATACTTTCATGAGATTGATATATAAAACCCTATCAACTCTTATGCAAAGAGAATTTAAACTTAACATATTTATCACATCGATCTCAAAACTTCCATTTTTATTGTTCAGAAAAACTAATAGCCCTTTTACTATTTATTATAGTTGATATTTTCACCACATAGAGTGATAAATAACTAATAATCACAGCATACCATGTGCAGTTCACTTATTTGGGGAGAAAAATCACAACAGACCATTTGAGTAGTGTATTATAATTCCACTTTAATATTCTACACTTAAAATTAATCCTATGTTTTTCAGGAAAACATAATTAACTCGGGGAATCTGTCTTGAAATGCCTTCATTTGGGCTGCTGAAGCTAAGGCGGGATGCAGTCTAAACTTCGATTCCAGAGGAGACCACATAGCTCTCACGCAGCCTTCACACCCTGGGGAAGTGTTTATGAAAGATGAAGAATGGTCTTCTGGCCTTGTGCTCACCACTCAAAATCTGTTTGATTTTAATTTTTGTGTAGTTTTCATAATTGTGTTTTAATGGAAAAGCAACACCTTGCAAAATTGTTATTAACTTAATTAAATTCCAACAGTATTTCTGTCCCACCATCAGGAGAATCTCTTCAGGAAGAGAGAAAAGTGCTCATTGCTTCTGAACTGTCATGGCTGAGTTAACTGTTTACCCCTTTGCATGAGGCTACTGGACCAAATCCAGGGTGGCATCTGGGGATGGGGTCAGGCAGTTAGCGCCACCTCTTTCTTCCTAGACGCGAGTTCACTTCTCACCTCAGCTTCTTGAGGAAGGGGATACATTATTTTCCCCCATTTTCCATGTTAATGCTATCTGACTTGTGCTAATATTGAGAATATTTGAGAAGGATGAAGGAATGAATGCTACAGTATTAGATCATAGAATTTAAGACACAATGGCTACATGGGACCATAATAAAGTTAATAAAGCCCTACCAGATAAGGGAGCCAACCCTTTTCTGATCCTTGTGCCTGTCGTTGTTGGTGGGGTCACCCACCACGTAGGATGCTGAGGCCTATGGCATCGCTCCAGGCTTAGTTCTGAAGCCACTGGCATTGTGCTTAGCCATATGATTTATATTTAAGCCTGGTATATGTGCAGTGAAGTTCCACCCCTCACAGAGCCCATGGATCTTTTTTCTTGGTGTCCCTTCCTCAGCCAAGCAGTTCTGTTCTTCTGGCTTGTGCGCATGAGTGACTTACTCCGGAAACTTACCTTCAGCAGCTGACAACACTCACTCCACAGATGAGGCTGTACCAAGCAGTGCTTTCTGTGCTGGTCTTCTGCATCTTCCCTCTTCAGCCACCAGCAGCTTCTAGCTCGTGACCGACTGGGGCAGAAGCACCACGAACTGGGGTCCACACTTGAGGACTTACTGTGAGTTTAGACCAAGACTGGGAAGTTTCTTGAAACTGTGAATGTGATTGGTTTCTTTTTCTTTCCCATGATTCATTCACTGCCTGGGAGCATTTTCTGTATAGATTATGCCCACACAGAACTCAGGGCCCGTTTCCGGGGAATTTGATCTAAAATATACAGAGTTATACCTGGGTTTCCACTCGAGGGATAGAACTGAGTTTAGGTCTTCTGCAAAAGCGGCAAGCACTCTTAGTCACAGTACCGACTCTCCAGTTATATGCTGCTACAGCATTTTTAGGTCTTCACTTTTCAAACATCTCATCTGTAGGTCCCATAAAATATGGATCCTATTGCATACCATACAGAAAAAGTTCTGAGTGAAGAGTATATCGTGAATCTGAGACGATGATGTATGACATTGTCCTCACTGAGGTGAGCAGGGATCCTAAATAAGACACAAGAAGGAAAAACCATATCGAAAGAAGCTGACATTAGACCTTATGAAGATGTCATCAATGATAATACAATGTAGAGTCTACAAAGATAATTCAGATTTGTAGCATAAAAATATAACAGAAGACTCAAATCTTAAAAATACATAAGTTCCTTGCATCAATCAAGAAGAACTCAAAATTAAAATGTGGAAAGATCTGTTGAAGAGTCTTTATAAAAGAAATTATCTAAATAGCCTAACACTCATTGAAAAGATGCTTGATGCAATCAGTCACTAGGTGAAACAAATTAATAAAGCCACAATGTGATACCACACATCCATCAGAAAGGCTAAAGACAACAAAACAAAAATCAAAGCTGACAATACAAAATGTCAGCCAGGACAATCTGGGATTTATTTTCTGCTAATGGAAATGTAAATTAGTGGAATCACTTCTGAAATTTGGACATTTTTAATGAAGTTTAACATCCACCTCTGGGCTACATCTCTGTTTCTTGTTAAATGTATCAAAGTGAGTGGGGTACATATTCACACAAAAATGATGCCTATGACAACTATTGTCATCATAGCCCTGAAGAGGGAGCAACTCAATGTCCTCCCTCAGTACAGATGAATAACTTGCATGAATGTGAGCACATGAAGTGTGCTATACACAGTGGGATGCTTTATATATACTAGGCTATAATGTGACCACAGAAACAGATCCCACAAAATAAAAACCAAGTGAAAGAAACTATAGGCAAAAATGTTTATTTAATACTTCACTTTGGAATGTAGCAAGCACAGAGCTTATCTAGCGTGCATCGGGCCATGGGTTCAACTCCCAATAACCTGAAAACAGAAACTACTAATACACCCCATTTTTGTCTGTCTGCCTTTCTATCTACCTACCTATCTACTTACTTATCTATGAATGATAGTTCTGACATTGTAACCTTGGCTGGCTGCGAACCTCATACCTTCCTTACCAAGTGCTGGAATTACAGGCATGAGTCACTACACCTGCTTTAATAATTGATTTAAATTAAAAATATGTCAAAATAATCTTTGTTTCATGAACAAAATCAGATAAAGCATCCCTGGTGTGTGTGTGTACATATATGTATACTCAATGTATAGGCTACATGCCTGACCGTAGGGGAGGGGACTGAAGAGCCACAGGAGGAAGGCAGTTTTAGTTGCCTTGTGTCTAATTTTTCTTCCCGGTGTTGGTAAGTCAAGGCCAATGCCCTGGTAAAGGAATCAGCTGCACCTTTACAGTTTGCACACTTTCCTGACTGCATGCTACATGTCAAGATAATATTTGCTTTAAAATGCCCTATTAAAATTTACAAAGCAGGTCAAAGCATTATGACAAGCTACAAAGTGTGAATGACAAAGAAAGTTCTGGGACAATAATAAAAGGCTTTATTTCCACTTGTGTGACATGTGGCCTGGCAAAGCCATGAACTAAGAAGGTAGGTATACTTCATCTCCAAGGATAGATCTGTCCATGTCATGGATGTGGATACCCAGGGGACCCATTTCTCCTTGTCACCATGTTCCTGAGCATGCCTCTGTGACTGGTTGCTGCCACCCCAACTTCTCTGCCATGGTAGACAGCATCCTTGAGCTGTGAGCCAAAATAAACCCTCCCTTCCTTATGCTGCTCTTGCTGATTCAGCATTGGGAGCAAATCTACCAATATTTGCCTGTCTCTCCATGTTCGGTTTAGAGTAGGAGCTAGCCGGGCCTCTGTTTCAGTGGCCTAGGATCTTATCGTATGAATGCAGCTGGGGTTTATCAAGAAACAAACACTGCTGCTTTTGAAAAGAAAGACACAGAATTAGATTCTTAAATGTGATAGTTTCATATGCTTAATCATTATCTTCCTGGGAACACTGAAGCCTTTGTTCTGATGATGCCGTTTCCTCTGAACTCTTTGATGCTAAGTTTTCTCTGCTTGAAATATTTTCCTGAGGTCTAATGAAACCACACACACACACACACACACACAAAAAAAAGAAAGAGTTTAAGCCTGCCTGACTGCCCCTGGAAAACCACGTGGAGATGGTGGCTGGCAAAGGAAGTTCTTGGCTTTGGCCTAAGATATTATAGCTCATTGGAAGGAACTAAAGGGCCTGCGCTTGGGGCTCTGTCTGCTTCCACATAGGTGATGCGGTTGTATTAGTGAGCTATGAATTGTTCAGGAGTATGTTAGCCACTTAATAGATGGTTCTGGACCCTGTTCTTTCCTACTTCTCCTATCATACTTGATTCTTCTTCTTGCTCATTACAGGCTAACCTGGATGTAGAAAGACATAAGAAATGAAGATACGGTGTTTAGAAGTTTTCAGTCATGTCCAAAAGAGCGAAAAATTGGCGTGATATCTAATGTCTGTATTTTTAGGGGAAAGGAAGGAGCGAGGAATTGGCATGAACTCAGCAGTGCGGGTTGTTTGTGGGCATGCTCTCAGCCACACTGTCAGCCGCACTGACAGTAAAGGAAATGAGTGGAAAAGCAAGTGGGTGCCCGCTGTGAAGACAGTGGCAATGGGTGCCCATTCCAGGCACACTCTTGGGGAGATGAAACCTGGGTTCTGCAAGGTACATCTGAAGCCAGTGACCCCTAAAATATGTATTATTTTTATTTAGATAAGAATGTATTGAGTTCCAAATGTGTGCTAGTTGATATACATATTACATCACAATCACTTTTAACTTTGCATTCTATAGGTCTGAGAGTAGCCTGAAGCACAAAGTTAACTAATTGTTGAGTGCAGTTTGGAGGCAAGGACTCTAAGCTAGCTACAGTATACCAGAGATGTCCTAAAAAAGTCCGTGACTTGGGAACTAGACAGAGGGTTCAGTGACTAAGAGCACTTGCTGCCTTTTTAGCAGACGGAGGTTGAGTTGCCAACACCTACATAGTAGTTAATAACTACATATAACTCCATTTCTAGAGGATATGGTGCCTTCTTGGACTTCCTTAGGCACCAAGCATATATGTTGTGAGTATACACACATGTGGGCTAACACACACACACACACACAAGATAAAAATAAGTTTTTTAAAAGCATATTTTTTCAACCTTTTTATACTACTATCTTGACTGTGACTCTAAAATAAAAGTCTTATTTAATTTCAAATTGGAGTTAAAGCTTAAAATTTGTTCTGAGAATGTGGAGAAAAATATATGGATAGGAAACATTATGCCTGCTGTTTCTTGCCTTAAATTAGGTTTCTCTTTTTAGCTTCATTTTATTTCTGTGAATGTGTACATGTGGTGTGTGTACATGTGGTATGTGCATGGTACATGTGTGGTGTGTCCACATTTGTATATGTGTGGTGTGTGTACATGTGTGCATACCACAGTACACATGCACCATACATATGTGTGCACACCACACATATACACATGCACCATACACATGTGTGCACACAATACATATACACATGCACCGTACCCATGTCCATTCTTAAGGGCTTAGCATTTTAAAAGGGCAAAGCAAAAGTACTTATGGACAGTAAGGAATTACAGATAATGTGATAAGGACATATTCAGACATAAAAACTCTGAATGGGTCACAGTGTTGGATAAATGTATGTAGGCTTGGAAGAGGGAAGAAGAGTATAGAGAATTAGAAAAGAAGTAAATTGTTTTAGAAGCACTCTTTAAAGAGACAGAGTACAGATAGTCATAGATTAAAAGGAGTAAAGAAAAATAAACCACGTAAAAATGGGAAATTCACAGCGAGTCTGGATTGTATATATTATTGTGCTATCTTTGAATTTTTTGACTGTGACAGAGCTGAGACATTTCATTGTATGGACTGCTAAGTTAAACCAACATAAAAGTATCTTGATTTCAAAATTTGAGAACTTGTGGATTGCTTCTAGACCAATATGGTTTGATAGACCACGCCCCCTGAAGGTTGCCTTGAACACCCCCCAAAAATTGCTTTACCCAATTGGTGACTGAGATACAGGATACATCATGAAAGACCTGATTACTAGTGTCCCCAGTCAGCAGGAAAAAGTATGAAAAAAACTATGCCCATATTTCCAAATATTGTCTATAAATATTTACATTTAAAGGGGATATGATATACTTATGAATAATTTGCATTGGTATGGATCTTGGTTTGTTGATACAAATTTAAGGTCAATTTTGTTATATGTATATTTCTGCTCTTGATTAAGGTATTGTGTTTATGTAATTGTGTAAAAATGTAATGTATAATTAAGAAATATAGGTTAATAGATAATCATCTATAATNGGTCAATTTTGTTATATGTATATTTCTGCTCTTGATTAAGGTATTGTGTTTATGTAATTGTGTAAAAATGTAATGTATAATTAAGAAATATAGGTTAATAGATAATCATCTATAATAGTYAAGYTTGTAGTCATGTTAGTTAGGTTTTCTAGATGTACAGAGATGTATTTCAGATGGATAGGAATTATTCAAAACTTTCAAAGACTACAGAATATGGGATTTAAAATGTTTTAATAACTTAAGACTTTTCATGACAATGAGACATATCTGCTCCTGGCAGCACCAAGCTCTTTTGAGAGGAAGATGGGCATCAGAGAGGCTCTTTATGGTGTTGGTTAGTCATTTGGACAAGAAACTGCTCTTGCCTGAACTGTTTAACTGGACTTATAGAACTCACAGAGAAATGACTGCTGAACTTGCCTAAAGGTGAGATGATCCTTCGGAGTTCCTGCTTTATGAAAGAGTCTGTGAGACATTCTGCATGACACAGAAGAAAGTGACTGAATTGTCTTTGAAATTTTCTGCTTCGTGGAAAATTCTGTTGGATACTATGGGTCTGTGACCTGAAGATTGATACCCCAATGGTACAGAAGAACATTGGGTGACTGTCTAGGCAGTGAAATGTCTCTGTCATTTCTAGAGTTTTGGAAGTTGCTTACAAAGCTTTTCCTGTTTACTTAGGTAATATTATATTCTTCTGGAGTCTTTGATGGAGTTGANGTCTAGGCAGTGAAATGTCTCTGTCATTTCTAGAGTTTTGGAAGTTGCTTACAAAGCTTTTCCTGTTTACTTAGGTAATATTATATTCTTCTGGAGTCTTTGATGGAGTTGAAGAATCTATAGTTATTATTGCAATTTTGCTTGGATATGATAAAAGATAAAGTAGATTTAAATATTGTAACTGTAATTCTTGCTTGATACTTGTTTTGTTATATGTAGTTTTGGTATGTTAAAGTTAAAGCCATTTCTTTTTGTTTAAACAGAAAAGGGGAAATGGGGTAGGAGGTCCTTCTGTCTATGTGTTGCTTTCATTGGTTAATAAAGGAACTGCTTTGGGCCTATAGCAAAGCTGTAGGGGAACGGAGCTAGGTGGGGAAAACTAAAAGGAATGCTGGGAGAAGGAAGGTGGAGAGAGATGCTACGAAACTGCCACCAGAGTCAGACATATCAAATCCTTGCCAGTAAGCCACTGCCACGTGGCAATACACAGATCAATAGAAATGGATTAAATTAATACAAGAGTTAGCCAATAAGAAGCTAGAGCTAATGGGCCAAGCAGTATTACAATTAATATAGTTTCTGTGTGATTATTTCAGTTCTGGGCAGCAGGGACAAACAAGCAGCCTTGCTGTTATAAAAAAAGAGCCAAATAAAAAATACACGAAATGTATAGACATAAAGACACAAATGTTTACACTCATGGGAATTTCATAGAAGCATAAAACTGGAATCGATAACATATACTCAAAGAACTTAAAAGGTTAAAAAAATTCCACCCACAAACATTATGAGACAAAGTGCTTCTAAAGATGGTACTGAATCTACTGCAAGGCATGGGGCTGTCCTTAAGAGTGTTTTGTTTACCCAGTGAGACTCCATTGGAGAGAAGAAATTTTTCATTGGTGGGTGATTGTCAATTGGGGATAGCTTCTTGGTTAGAGATGGGAGCTTGTGTCCACTTCTCTCAGCTCAGGGACTCCATCTGGTACAAACTCATGCAGGCCCTGTGCATACTGCCATGGCTTCTGTGAGTCCATATGGGAATCAATCCTGCTGTGTTTAAAAGGCCTTGCTTCCCTGCTGTTCTCCATCCCCATTAGCTCTTATAATCTTTCTGCTTCCTTTCCCACAGGGTTCCCTGAGCCCTGAGGGGAAGAATTTGATAGAGACATTTCATTTGGGACTGAGATTTCCAAGGTCTCTCATTCTCTGCATGATTTCCAGCTCTGTGTTTGTTCCCATCTACTTCAGAAGAAAGCTTCTCTGATGATGGCTGAGCAAGGCACTGATCAATGAGTACAGCAGGTGGCATTAGAGGTCATTTTATGGCTTACATACTTTTAGCAGAATATAAATGCCTGTTTTTTTCCCCCTAGGTTCCTGGCCTATCTGGTCACCCATGCAGTGTTGGAAATAGATTTTTCTAGCACATGGAGTGTTTCTTAAAGCTAAGCAGATATTGGTTGGTTACTCCCACAAGGTTTGCGCCACTATTGCATCTTATATGATTACAGGTCATCATTGTAGATTGAAGAATTTGTAGCTGGGTTGGCATTTACCTTTCTCTTTTAGTAGCTTGTAGAGTATCTTATAGTGTCAGGAACTAGTCCTTAGGGGGAAGGCTCTAGGCAGATACCAGTTTAACTTCTCTGTGTTCAGTGAGTTGTGTAGGTGTTGTCTCCAGCAATCAGGTCTTATTGTCAGTTTGTAGAGAGCAATCAATAGCCTGGGTTGTTTGGGGTTTCCATGGGGTACTTTAGGCCAAGAAATAAATTAGATGAACCCATTCTGAGCACTGGATGCTTCATTGACATGAGATGTCTAGTTGGGGCTTTGTTTCTCACATTATTTGGCAATTGTATTTAGATTGCCTTCATACATGTATTTATTTTAAGAAACATCTGCTGTATTAGGTTTCTGTACAACCCCTCAAATAATCTTTAGTTTCAGCTATCAATCACCATATTTCCTCTTTCTTCTTCCTTTCCCTTCCTCTTCCTGTTTTATTCTTACATTCCTGTCCCCTCTTCTTGTCCATCCATAGGTATACATTCTATTTACCTTTCCTAGGGAGATCCATACCTCTTCCCTACTCTATAACTAATCTCTGTGGTTATAAAGATTTTAGCTTTTTCTTACTCTGTATCTGACTTCTGTGGTTATATAGATTGTGGCTTGCTTATTGAAGATTTAACTGCTAACATCCATATATAAACAAATACATGCCACGTTTGTCTTTCTGGGCCTGGGCTACCTCACTTAGCTTTTGTTTTAACATAGATTCTGGGATACAGCCTCAGTCCCAGTGATAGAACAGCAATCACTTTATGCACGGGGTCAGAACTGCATAACAGACCTTTACCAGTGGGCAGAGGAGGGGAAAGGAAGGAACATTTTTGGCTAAGGTTAATCAGAAATGCTTAAGTCAGGGATCATTATCTCCATAAGCCCAAACCCAGCATACACAGTAAGGAGCTCATCAGGCCTCACCCCTAACTGAGAAGCTATTGGCAGCTGACAGCTGCTGGGGGAGATGAACCCATGCTTCTTAGGGCCACTGGTGAGTTGCCCATGTTCCGTGGGATGGCCTCAAGATCTATGCACATATAGGCAACACTAAATAGAACTAGTGGGTTATTAAAAACAAAAGAGGGCATAAAGTTGGGAGGTAGGCATACGAGGAAGACTTGGGAAAGCTGATGAGGGAAATGGCAGTGGATACACCATACTTCATTGTATGCATATGTGAAAGTCTCAAAACATTTTGTAAGGGACATTTCATAATGTTTGTACATATTTATGTGAATTGATGATCATGGTGGAAACATACTACCTGTTCCTTTAATTCACACTGTAACTCAGAAACTGTGACATACTTTTAAAGATGATCTTTAAAAATAAAGTTAAATTAAAATTGTACATCAAAAAATTAGTAGATTAAAAGAACTACCCTAAAATGTTGAAAGTCTCTGTAAATCCTATACCAGATAATATCTATCACACTGTTGAGTGAACTCCTAAGACTCCACAGGAAAACAACCCAAAAAACCTGATGCATGGGAAATATCTGAAAATCCTATACTTGATAAGGTATATTCACACTACTGAGTAAACTCCTAAAACTCCACAGCACAGTAGTCCAAACAACCTGATTCATAACAAGCTCAGATTTGAGTAAACAATTCTTTTTTCTTTCTTTCTTTTTTTCCTTCCTTCCTTCCTTCCTTCCTTCCTTCCTTCCTTCCTTCCTTCCTTCCTTCCTTCCTTCCTTCCTTTCTTAAAAATTTCCACCTCCTCCCCTACTCCCATTTCCCTCCCCTCCCCCACTCCCTCTCCCTCTCCTTTTCCAGTCCTAATTGCAGTCAGGGTTTCCTGCCCTGTGGGAAGTCCAAGGCCCTCCCCCCTCCATCCA
>LOEQ01000338.1:741819-758887 GCA_001685075.1 Bramus lutescens | reverse complement strand
TTTGTTCAACTATGTTTATAGCAGCACTATTTGTAATAGTCAGAATCTGGAAAAAACCTAAGTGCCCCTCAATAGAAGAATGGATAAAGAAGGTGTGGCACATATATACTTTAGTGTTCTACTCAGAGGTAAAAAACAATGATATCTTGAACTTTGCATGCAAATGGATGGAAATAGAAAACACTCTATTGAGTAAACAATTCTTTAAAGATGATATGGAAATAGTCAATGGTCACAAGACATACGCATCATTAATCATGAAGGAAATGCAAATCAAAATTAGGAGATACTACCTCACATACTTTATGATGGCTTATCATGCAAACATCAGAAAATAGGTGTTAGTAATGATATGAAGAACTGAAGTAATATGCTTGTCTTAGTCAGGATTTCTATTGCTATGAAGAGATGCCATGACCAGGGCAACACTTATAAAGGAAAACATTTAATTGTGGTGACTCACTCACCACAACTGAGGTTCAGTCCATTATAATCATGGTGTGCAGGAAGATATGGTGCTGCAGAGGTAGCTGAGAGTCTTACATCTTGCAGGCAATAGGAAATAGTCTAAGGTACTGGGCATGGCTTAGGCATATATGAAACCTCAAAGCCCAATACACAGAGTGACATACTTTCTCCAAGAAGGCCATACCTAGTCCAACAAAACCATACCTCCTAATAGTGCCACTACCTATGAGCATTTGGGACCAATTATATTCAAATTCAAATGACCACAATGGTGGTAATATAAAAATACTACAAAGTCTGAGTTGACAATATTGAATTAACTAAAAAATTAAAGATACAATCATATGACCCAATATGTACACTTTTAGATATTTGCTCCACAGAAACAAGGATGAGGTCTCAACAAAATATCAGTGTGCCTATATTCATCATTATTATTGTTAAATTGTAGAAGCACATATATTTCAATTAAGTTGAATCAATGTGTGAAATATGTATACAATGTAATATTATTTAAACTCATAAAATAGAGAAATTTTGCCAAGCATGGTTGTACATGCCCATGATCATGGCACTAAAGAGGCAGAGACAGCAGGATCTCTGTGAGTTTAAGGCTATCTTTATCTAAATAGTGAGTTCCAGTCTAGCCAACATTAAAGGCAGGAGGCAATGGTTGGGGGGAAATTCTAGCATACGTTATATTGTGGATAAGCCTCTATGATATTATGCTAAGAAAAGAAAAACAATCAGAAAAGATGAGTAATGAATGATTGCACTTAATATTAGTTATAGTACAGAATAGTTAAATATCAGAGACAGAATAGTATTTATCAGCAGAATGATGGAGAGGGAAATGGAGAATTTTTGTTTAGTTTGTACGTTATTTCAGAGACAAGATGAAAAGAATGATGGCAATGGATGTTATGGATAGTTGCAAAGTCTTATGAATGAATTTAATTGCAGTATTTAAAATGGCTGAAGGTAAGACTCAATTGTGTTATCGATAATAAACACCCCTCACTGCCAAAGACACACACAGACAAAAGCATAAGAGTATGGAGGCCAATAAGCAAAGTAATAGAATAGATCACATTTTAGGCTATAAAACAAATATTAGCAAATGCAAAAGAATAAATTAATTTCTTGCATCTTGTTAGATCATAGTGAAATAAAACTAAAAACAAGAGAAACCACAGGAACTAAGCCAATACTTTATAACTAAACAATATTAATTTGAATGATCATTGAGTCATTAAAGAAATGAAGAGCTTTTAAAATTTACTGTAATCAAATGTATGCAAGCACAACCTATCAGAGTATTTGGAATATTACTAATATTAATAATGCTACCACTAAAACATTAGAAAACTCTCCAGTAGATAAGGGAGTGGTGCACCTGAAGCTCTGAGCAAACTGCGAGAGGTACAGTTTCACATTATGAGCTGCAAAAAATAACGATCATAGCAGAAGTAGACAAAACAAAAGCTAAAAGAGCAACACAAAGACTCACTAAAATGAAGAGTTGCTTCTTTCAGAAAAGGATAAACAAGATGCACAAATTTTTATGTAAACCATCAAAAGGAAAGGAAACCAAACCAATGAAATTATAAACACAAAATGATACATTAAACTGCTACTAATAAAGTCCAGAAGTTCATCACGAAATGCTTTGAAACATATTTCAAAAGGATAGAAATATCAAGAAAAAATGAATAATTTCCTAGCTATCTACCACCTACTAAAAATAAGATCAAGGTGCCATAAATCACTTAAGCAAATCTATAGTGAGCAATGAGGTTGAAGCAGCAATTGATGATTCTCATAGTGCTAAAGAGATAGGTAGTGGTTAAGAGAGCTTGTTGCTCTGCGGAGGACCTATATCAGACAGTTCATAACTGAATGTACTCCAGCTCCAAGGGATCTGACACACTCTTCTGGCCTCCACAAGCACCCATGTGTGATGCATATATGTAAACTCCTCACATTAATAAAGAATACAATGAATCTTTTTTAAAAGTTCCCCAACAGCAGCAGCGGCAACAACAACAAAGTCCAGGGCTAGACAGATTAACTGTTAAATTCTACCAGACTTAACAAAGAGTAAGCAACCAATGTTCCTTGAACTATTGAATAAAATAAAGAGATGCAACTCTACCAAGATAATTCTAAGAAGCTAACTTTGCTTTACTACCAAAACTAGAGAAAAAATCCAAAAGAAAACTTTAGGCCAATTTCTTGAACAAAGGCACTAAAACGTCTTAATAAAATATTTGCAAATGAAATTCAGCAACATATGGAAAAGACCAGGAAATATGATTAAGTTAGTTACATTCTAAGGATACAAAGGATGATTCCATAGGCATAAATCAATAAGTGCAATACATGGTATAGATAGACTTATCTACTCAATAGATTCAGAAAAGCCTTTAACAAACAGTATTGAAGTTATCACAGTACCTGATTTCAGACTATATTACAAAGCTATCAGCACAAAAGCAGCATGGCTGACATAAAAATAGACATACAGACCAACGGACTAGATTAAAGAACCTAGAAATAAACCCACACAACTACAGCCGTTTGATTTAATTAAAAAGGCTTTTGAAAATTTTATGCATGAGTGCTGTATTTATATAATATCCACTCCTTCCTTTCTCCAATTCTGTTCATGTCTCCCAGACTTTCTCTTAAATTCAAGACTGTTCTTCTTTAATTAAATATATATAATAAATAAAAATGCATAGTTTATAATTAAATATATAATGATATGTAATTGTGTGTGTCCATTTATTTTTTGTTATACGTGCATGTGTTTTGGGATGACCAGTTGCAACTGGATAACCTATAAAAGGGATGGATCCTGGAGAAAACTAATTAGTCTTCTCTTAGCAGAAGATCTTCACCTGGGGAGGAACCATGTAAACTTTCCTCCATAAAGTATTATAAGGAAAACTACAACCCAAAGAAGTTAGTTTAACCCATGAAAACACAGGCAACAGATAACCTCATACCAGCAAACCCCAAAGAAGGGAAACACACAAGCACTACCACTGAAAAGAACAGGAATTAACAATCATAGGTCATTAATATCTCTTAATATCAATGGACTCGGTTTATTTATATAAAGACACAGGCTAGCAGAATGGATACACAGGCAGGATCCATCCTTTTGCAGCATTCAACAAACACCTTAACCTCAAAGACAGACATTAATTACCTCAGAGTAAAGGGTTGGGATAACATTATCCAAACAAATGGACCCAAGAAGCAAGCTGGTGTATCTATCATAATATCTAACAAAATAGACTCCAAACTAAAATCAGTCAGAAGAGATGAAGAAGGACACTTTATACTCATCACAGGAAAAATCCATCAAGATAAAGTTTTGATCCTGAACATCTTTGCCCTAAATGGCAAGAGCACACAAATTTGTAAAAGAAACATTACAAAAGTTTAAACAACACATTAAAACCCACACACTAATAATAGGAAAGTTCAACATCCCACTCTCACCAATGGATAGGTCAACCAGAAAGAAACTTAACAGAGAAATAAGAGAATTAACAGATGTCATGACTCAAATGAACTTAACAGACAGCTGTAGAACACTTCACCCAAACACAAAAGAATATACCTTCTTCTCAGCACCTCTTGGAACCGTCTCCAAAATCAACCACATACTTGGTAACAGAGCAAAACCTCAACAGATACCCCCCCCAAAAGGAATAACCCCTTGTATCTTATTAGATCATCACAGCTTAAAGTTAGAATTTAACAACAACACTACACTCAGAAAGCCTACAAACTCATGGAAATTAAACAGTAAACTGAGAAACCACCCGGGTCAAGGAAGAAATAAAGAAATTAAAGCTTTCCTAGAATTACATAAAAATGAAGGCACAATGTACTCAAACCTATGGGACACTATGAAAGCAATGCTAAGAGGAAAGTTCATAACACTAAGTGTCTACATAAAGAAGTTGGAGAAATCTCACACTAGTGACTTAACAGCACACCTGAAAACTCTATAATAAAAAGTTCTAGACAGGACATAATAAAATTGATGGCTGAAATAAATAAAAATAGAAACAAGGAAAATAATACAAAGAATCTAACAAACAAAGAGTTGGTGCTTTGAGAAAATCAATAAGATAGACAAACCCTTATCCAAACTAATCAAAGGGCAGAGAGAGAATATCCAAATGAACAAAATCAGAAATGAAAAGGGGGACATAACAACAGACACCAAGGAAACCCAGAGAACCGTTAGGTCATTCTTCAAAAAACTGTACTCCACAACATTGGAAAATGTAAAAGAAATGGACAATTTTCTGAATAGGTACCACATACCAAAATTAAATCAAGACCAGATGAACAATTTAAATAGACTTATAACCCCTAAGGAAATAGAAATAGTTATCCAAAGTCTCCTCTCCCCCAATATAAGCCCAGGGCCCAATGGCACATAATTCTATCAGAACTTCAAAGAAGAGCTAATACCTATACTCTTCAAATTGTTTCACACAACAGAAACAGACAGAACACAGCCAAACTCTTTTTGTGAGGCTACAGTTAACCTGATACCCAAACCACACGAAGTCTCAACTAATAAGGAGAGTTACAGACCGATCTCTCTTATAAACACTGATGCAAAAGTACTCAGTAAACAAAATGGCAAACTGAATCCAAGAACACATCAAAAAATCATCCCCCATGATCAAATTGACTTCATCCCAGAGATGCAGGGATGGTTCATTATATGAATATCTATCAATGCAATCCACCATATAAATAAATTGAAAGAAAAAATGTGATCATTTCATTAGATGCTGGATAAGCATTCAACAAAATCCAACGCCCCTTCATGATAAAGGTCTTAGAGAAACCAGTGATACAAGGAACATATCTAAACATATTAAAAATAATATACAGCAAGTCAATAGCCGAAATCAAATTAAATGGAGAGAAATTCAAAGTGATTCCATTAAAATTAGGAACAAAACAAGGCTGTTCACTCTCTCCATATCTATGCAACATAGTACTAAAAGTTTTAGCTAGAGCAATAAGACAACAAAAGGAGATCAAGAGGACACAAATTAGAAAGGAAGAAGTCAAACTTTTGCTATTTGCAGATAATATGATAGCATACATAAATGACCCCAAAATTTTATCAGGGAACTCCTACAGCTGATAAACACCTTCAGCAAGGTGGCAGGATACAAGATCAACTCAAAAGAAAAAAGTAGTCCTCCTATATACAAGTGATAAAGGGGCTGAGAAAGAAATCAAACAAACACCTTTTACAATAACCACAAATAACATAAAATATCTTGGGGGTAACTCTAACCAAACTTGTAAAAGACCTGTACTACAAGAACTTTCAGATTTTGAGAAAAGAAATTGGAGAAGATATCAGAAAATGGAAAGATTTCCCATGCTCTTGGATAGGTAGGATCAAAATAACAAAAACGGCAATTCTAGTAAAAGCAATCTTCAGAGTAAATGGAATCACCATAAAAATAACAGCACAATTTTCAATTTCATATGGAAAAAAAACCCAGAATAGCCAAAATAATCTTATGTAATAAAGGAACTTTCGGAAGCATCCCTATCCTCAGCATCAAGCACTATTCAGGGGGACCAATGCAAAATGCACTCAAATCAAAAACCCAGATGCTAATCCACACACCTATGAACACCTTATTTTTGATAAAGAAACTAAAATTATATGGAAAAAAGAAAGCATCTTCAACAAATGGTGCTGGCATAACTGCATGTCAACATGTAAAAAAGTGCAAATAGATCTATATCTATGCCCATGTACAAAACTCAAGTGCAAATGTATCAAAGACCTCAATATAAATACAGGCACATTGAGCTTCATTGAAGAGAAAGTGGGAAGTAGCTTTGAATGCATGGGCACAGGAGATCACTTCCTAAATATAACTCTAGTAGCACAGACACTGAGAACAACAATAAATAAACTAGACCTTCTTAAACTGAAAAGCTTCTGTAAGGCAATAAAGAGTTAATAAGACAAAATGGCAGCCTTCTGAATGGGAAAAAATTTCACTAACCCCACATCTGACAGAGGGCTGATCCCCAAAATATATAAAGAACTCAAGAAACTAAAAATCAAAATACCAAACAATCCAATCTGGGGAACAGATCTAAACAGAGAACCCTCAACAGAAGAATCTCAAATAGCCAAAAGATATTTAAGGAACTGTTCAACATCCTTATCCATCAGGAAAATGCAAATCAAAACAACTCTGAGATACCATCTTACACCCACCAGAATGGCTAAGATCAAAAACACCAATAATAGCTTATGCTAAAGAGGGATTAAGGGGAACACTCCTCCATTGTTGGTGGGAGTGCAAACTTGTACAGCCACTTTGGAAGTCAGTTTGGTGGTTTCTTAGAAAATTGGGACTCAACCTACTGTAAGATCCGTCAATACCACTCTTGGGCATATACCCAAAGCATGCTCAATCATACTACAAGGACATTTGCTCAGCTATGTTTATAACAACATTATTTATAATATCCAAAACCTGGAAACAGCCTAGATGCCCCTAAACTGAAGAATGGATAAAGAAAATGTGGTACATTTACAGAATGGAGTACTACTCAGTGGCTAAAAACAATGATATCTTGAAATTTGCATGCAAATAGATGGAAATAGATGTAACTAGAAAAAAATCATCCTGAAATAACCAAGACCCAGAAAGACAAACATGGCATGTACTCACTCAAAAGTGGATATTAGATGTAAAGCAAAGGATAACCAATCCATGACCCCAGAGAAGGTAGGTAGAGTAGGAAAGGGAAATAGACAAGATCTCCTGAGAAAATTGGGAGTGCCAGGGTGGGTTGAGAAGGGGTTGGTGGATGGGGAAGGAGAGGGAAGAAGGAGAATGGAGAGGAGAACATGAGGGAACAGGATGGTCAAGATGAGGGAAGGAAAGAGAGGGAGAGCAAGGAGAGAGCTATTTTGATTGAGGGAGCCATTATAGAGCTAGTAGGAAACCTGGTACTAAGGAAATTCCCCGGAATTCCAGCTAAAATCTTAAGCAGTAGTGGAGAGTGTGTCTGAACAGGTCTTGCCCTGTAATCAGATGGACGTCTACCTTAATTATCATCATAGAACCTCTATTCAGGAATGATGGAAGCAGATGCAGAGATCCACAGCTAAGCCCTGGGCTGAGCTCCCACTGTCCAGTCAAAGAGAGTGAGAAGTGGTAATATGAGCAAAGGGGTCAAGACCATGATGGGGAAGCCCATAGAAACAGCTGACCTGACCTAAAGGGAGCTCATTAACTCCAGTTTGACAGTGGGGGAACCGGCATAGGATCAAACTAGGCCCTCTGAATGTGGGTGACAATTTTATGGCTGGGGCAGTTTGTGGGGCCGCTGCCCGTGGGGCCAGGATTTATTCCTAATGCTTGAATTGGCTTTTTGGAGTCCATTCTCTTTGGATGGATCCCTTGCTCAGCCTAGCTACAGGGAGGAGGGCCTTGGTCCTGCCTCAAATGGATGTGCTAGACTTTGTTGACTCCCCATGGGAAGCCTTACCCTCTCTGAGGAGTGGATGTATGTTACAGAGGGCTGCTTGTTCCTCCTGGCCGCCCAGAACCAAAAAAACCGCACAGAAACTGTATTATTTAAATCACTGCTTGGCCCATTAGCTCTAGCTTCTTACTGGCTATTACATATTAAGTTAACCCATCTCCATTAATCTGTGCATCACCACAAAGTCCTGACCTACCAGCAAAGTTTTAATGCATCTGTCTCCAACGGCAGCTTCATGGCTTCCCCTGACTCTGCCTCCTGTCTCCCAGGATTATGTGCCCCCCTCCCAGCTCTGTTCCCCTATAGCTTTGCTATACGTCCAAAGCAGTTCCTTTATTTATCAATGGTAATCACAGCGTACAGAGGGAAATCCCACATCAGATGGGGAGTAGGGAGGAAGTGGTTTCAAGGCAGGGAGTGAGAACTGGGATTGGTATGTAAAATGAGAAAGGATTGGTTCTTGTTTGGCAGCTTACATAGCACCTTCTGATACTATGAGAGCTGGGTCTTAGGGAGGAGGCTTCCAGGTCAGTTTCAGCTCAAATGAGGAAATGGGAACTTCAGTTAGGGAGGGAGGGGAATACAGAGGGAAAAGGAGGAAGAAGATATAAATAGGATGTTTGAGAAAGTCATAGGGAAATATTTATAAACCTTTAAAAATTAAATATACTATATATGCAGGTTTGTATATGTGGAGTTATACTACATGGGATCATAGTGTTCTCCATAAGACCCCCAGATTAACAAAACCTCCAGTGCCAGACTTAGGAACCATTCCTTGGAATTGTTGGGGGGAATAGTTCAAGAGATTCCCAACACAATGCAGACTTTTGGCATTGCCCTTTTTGTCCCCCCAGAACTTGAAGTAAAATATTACTTCTGAAGAACCACACACTCCCCCACTTCGTTTTTAGTTAAGGTCCCCAGAGCAAACCTTAGAGGAAAGACTGTCTACTCGATACATGGTGATTTAAAAACTGAATCTGCACAGGTAGGAGATCAGAAATTGATTCCTGTTTCTCAGCCCACACAGAAACCAACCCAAAACTGATCAAAGGTCTCAATTCAAGACATGCAACTTTGGAGCTGCTGTCAGGAACATGGGAAATGCCTCATGTTAGCGTCAGAGTGGCTTTCTGGTGGGTACATGGGAACACCCTATGATAGCATCATAGAAAGTGGCATTCTGAAAAGGACTCCAACAGTTCAAGAAATAAAGAAGTGAAAACTTCAAAAGCTTTTGCACAGCAAAAATGTCATCCGCACAATGAAGAGACTGATACCAAGGAAGAAAAGCTTTGCCAGCTATTCATCTGAGGAAAGATTACTATCTAGATATAAAAAGAACTAAAAATCCAAACACAAGATAAAACAATCATTCAATCAATAAATTGTCAATGAATTAGACAGTTCTCAATAGAATTACAAATGACCATTTGTAATAAGTATATAAAATATTCAATATCTTTCACTATCAAGAAAATGTAAAATCAACCTGTTACATCTCATCCCTGTCAGAATGACTTTCCTGAAGAATAAAAAAAGAAAGAAAAACAATGCCCCAGGAATAGTACAAATAAAAAAATATGACATGAAGGCAGAAGGGCAACTATTTGAAAGGGAGGGGTTTGTGGGGAAGTTAAATATGAGTGAATTATGCTAAACATGCGTAATAATATCCTAATGATATTCACTGTTTGCATGCCAACTAAAAATTTATAAAAACTATGAATGCTTAAGATGGTCACATTTTATATTATATTCATTTACCACAATAAAAATTGGGAAAAATACATTTCAATGACCAGTCTAAATATAGTCACTGTAGGAGTGTCGCTAGTAGTACCATCTTCTGACACCTCAGATGAATACTTACATCTGCGTTTGTCTTTTCCCTGTATGCCAGCTGCTGGCCTCACTTCTGATCCTACTGAGGACAGCACTAACTTCCCCTTGGAGACTGATGAACTTTGAGGACCCCTCTTCCTGTACATTCATGTGGCAAAGCCTGTCCACAGCCCGGTCCGTACTCTTTCCTCCTCATGTTCATTATTGTATGTCTATGTTGGTAATGGTGATTAGAATCTAGGAAACTTTATTTTCTTTTTATCTTTGGATGTTTTTCTAAGTCTTATTTTCTGCAGTCAGTAGTCACTATGGAGATAAATTCAAATTTGTAAAAGAAGTTTCACTTCCAAGTTGCCAAATCCCTTGCTCTTTATGTCTCTAACTCATACATATGACCTTTCTTCAGCTTATATATAGAGCACTTTTATGTTTCTGTGAGAATGTTTTTTTTTTTTTCTGGAAGGCATAGGTGAGGACCCAAGAACATCCATGGAGTCTAGGCATTTCTTAGGCATTCACTTAAGTTCAATGAACTTAATATTGTTTGTCATGAGGCAATTCATAAGATTAAAAATAAAATAAATGAAAAAATCCCCCCCAAGTATCAGCCCTCAATATCCTCCAGATGGGGGGGGAGAGGGAGAGAGGGAGGGACAGAGAGAGCCTCAAACATCACTTTCTTTTGGAAGTTACCTTAAGTCTCTGTAATCATTTTTGGAATTTCATAGCTCAGTGGTAGATAGGTGATCCAGCATCCACTAGGGTCAGTTCCTTTCCCAGCTTTGGGAGAGGTGGGGCAAAATTTACTTTCTGCAGTCTCCTCTGAATCTATGTTTTCAGTCTACTCTGAGTAAAGTTCCTAAGCTTCCCCTCCCAAATCACTTTGGATGTTAGGATGAGTCATATCATTCAGAGTCTGGGCAGGAAGTTTCTGGACCGTTAGACACTGGATTTTTGCAGCATTAAGAGCAATTTATTCTAGAACATATAGAATATTCTATATATTTATTTAGTGTAAATTTTGGCAACAGCTGAGTAGAAACAGTTCCCAGTAAAGAAAACAAAGAAGTTTTATTCTAGCTGGCTAGACTAGCTGACATTTTGATTTCCTACCAAACTCCTTAAATATTGGCATGTAATGATTTTGGTGTAAATCATGCCCTTTCATATATACAGATGTTATGGAACATTTTATATGAAGTAATACTCTTAAATAGTTTGACTGAACTAATGAGTACTTGACCTGACAAGTAGTGAAATCAGTGCCAGTAGGTCTGCCACGCCCACCCTGTCGAGAAATACTGGGGCAGTTCAAGGTACTTTTTTGTTCATCTTTGGATAAGTTTAGTAATAGTTGTAAGATTTTTCTGTCATCACAGAGGAGGGCACGAGGAAGGGAAATAAATGAGAACAAAGTATACAGATATGAAGTATACATGTATGAAGATGTACACATATATACAAAGAAACCTATTACATTCTATGCTAACCCAATTAATTAAAACAAACCTGGAGAATTATCAAGTATTATATCTATATATAATCTATATAATAGATCTACAGACTAAAATTACTCTTAACCATTGAACAACACAACCCCGTGTGTGTGTGTGTGTGTGCTGTGCGTGCTGTGTGTGTGGTGTGTGTGTGCTGTGTGTGTGGTGTGTGGGCATGGTGTGTGTGGTGTGTATGTGTGTGGTGTGTGTGTATGGTATGTGTGTGGTGTGTGGTGTTTGTGTGGTGTGTGTGTGTGGTATGTGTGTGGTGCATGGTGTGTGTGTGTGTGGTGTGTGTGGTGTGTGTGTTTGTGTGGTGTGTGTGTGGTGTGTGTGTAGTGTGTGTGTGGTGTGTGTGTGTGTGATGGGGCACAGGATCTCTCTTGGCCGGTACTGTATGCACTAGGTTAGATAGCTACAAGTCTTTGGTGATTCTCCTGCCTCAACTTCTATTAAGGGGAGAAAAAAGGTTTTTAATCTTCATTTTATAAATCGCATGGCAGCTGCTTGAAAGACTGTGTGACATCGAATTCTAATTTGCAATAATTGCACACTGTTTTCAATCCTAAACATACATGTTATCAGCTGTGTTCAGGAGTCCTATCTTACGAAGTGATTAAATATCTCTTTCATCGTTGATGCTCTGCACTCCTCCCTGTTAATGTTATTTAAAGTTTTTTAATTTATTTTTTCATACAACATTTTTTGATAATATGCTTCCCTTCCTCCTACTGTTCCCTAATACTTCACATCCGTTATCTACCAAACTTCATGTTCTATTCCTTTCTCAAAATATCAAAACAGTTACACAAACTAAAAGAAATACAGAATCCGTAAGAAAAAAATATTAAAACAGAAAAAATGAAACAATAGCTCTCAAACAACAAACAAACCATAGCGTTTGCTATCTGTTGTTCCACAACTCCTGGGCATGGGGCCTGCTCTGGAGTACCTGATTTTGCCTTTCCCAGAAAATATCAGCTGCAAACAGCTTCTAGGTTAGAGGTGAGACTTCGCGTCGTGCAGCTTTCCTGCTCAGGGCTGGGATTTTGTCTGGTTTGAGCCTATGCAGTCATTGTGCAACCGGTCACAGTCTCTGCGAGTTCACATGTGGATCAGTCATGCTATGTCTGGAAGGTGCTAGAAAAGTCGCCTACTACTTCTGCTTCTAAATCCTTTCACCTGCTCTTCTGAATAATCTCTGAGTCTTGAGAGAGGGCTTTGAAAAAGATGTCCTGTCCAGAGCTGAACGCTCCAGAGTGTGTCACTCTCTGCACATTGTCCAGGTGTGGTCTTGGTGGTAGTTAGACTCTACTGCCAAAGAAAGCTTCTTTGATGATGTTTGCACAGTTTTCTATCTTGGGTGTCATTATACATCATTTATTGTTTTGTTCATTAGCAGAATAATAGCAATAGGTTTTCCTCCAGCCCCTATGACAAATCTAGTATCAGGTTCTTGGCAACTTCAGTCATGTCAGGTATGGGTTACATTTCATGAACTGAACCTTAAATCCAAGTAAGCTTCTGGTTGTAGGCTGAAGGGTTTATAGCTGGGTGATATTGATGAATGCTTCTCTCTTCCACTAGCTTACAAAGTATTCCAGCACTATGAACATTAGTCATAGGGGTGAAACTTCTAGCAATAGGGACATATCATCAGGTTACTGAGAGTAACCATTAGCCTTGGTAATATCCTATGATGTTTGGGGCTCTCTGGGACCTCTTTAGCCAATGTCTATCCCCTTCTTTTTAGTTTTCATTTTTTGTTTTCAATATTTTCTGACCACAGTTTCCCCTCCTACTCCTTCCACCGACTCGACCTTCCCCTCTCCCTCAGATCCACTCCTCCTCCCTTCCCCTTCAGAAAAGAGCAGGCCTCCCAAAGATATCCACTGAACACATCAAAGCAAGATACAGTAAGACTGGGAATAAACCTGCATATCAAGGCTGAGTAGGAGGAAATGGATCCCAAGAGGATGAAAGATTCAGAGACATGCCCACTCCCACTGTTAGGAGTTCCACAAAAGTCCCAAACTACACAATCATCCCTGTATGCAGAGGCCTACATCAGAACACACAGACTCGGCGATTGCCAGTTCAGTCTCTGTGAGCTCCTCTAAGCCCCACTTAGCTAATATCTGTGAACTGTTCTCCCATTGTCCTCAACCCCTCTGGCTCCTATAATTCTCCCTGATGTGGAATATTATTTTTAGGTGTGTGACTTTTGTTTACTCTGCATTTGTTTAACTCTGTGAAGCTGTGCCACTGTGCCTGTCTAAAACACCAGATGGTCCTAATAAAGAGTTGAATGGCCAATAGCGAGACAGGAGCAAGGACAGGCCAGGATAGCAGGCAGAGAGAAAAAAACCAGAAGACTCGCAATAACAGAACAAGGACATGAGGACTTTGGGGGCTAACCACCCAGTTATACAGCAAGCCATGGAGAAGGAAGGAAAGAGAAGAAAACAGAAATAAAGAAAGATAAAAGCCCCGGGCGGGGGGAGGCAAAAGGCAGTTGGGATAAGTTAAGAAAAGCTGGCAAGAAAGAAGCCAAGGCCAGGCATTCATAACTAAGAATAAACTTCCATGAGTGATTTATTTGGGAAATAGGTGGTGGGCCCCTCTAAAAGCCAAAAGAATAAAACTTCCCACAGCACCTCCCCTCTTGTGTGGGCTACTCGAGCTCCAAAAGGAGGGAACTTGCCCTGCATGCTCCTCATCTCCTCTATTCCCTTCCTCATGCTCCTTCTCTGAAAGCTACTTCCTTCCATTAGCTGAGCAGCTCTGAGAAGCAACGCTTGTACTTCTCAGTGGTC
Organism: Bramus lutescens; assembly: GCA_001685075.1. Taxonomy (NCBI): domain Eukaryota; kingdom Metazoa; phylum Chordata; class Mammalia; order Rodentia; family Cricetidae; genus Bramus; species Bramus lutescens. The sequence goes on along the minus strand of LOEQ01000338.1, from coordinate 744,684 downwards.
GTGGACACATACCTCTTTAGAAAAGTGCTGGTCTGATGTGTCCACACAAACCACACACACATACACGAAAGGTACCGAAAAGAATAACAGAATAACAACTGAGGTGGCTATGTCATTTTAAACATTTTCAGCTACTCAATGTGCTTGATTTTGAAGAACCATGGCAAAGCCTAGCTCCGTGCCAGCTGATATGGGCAGGCAAGAAGGCAAGGCCATTGAGCTACACTACCACTCTAGGAGTCCTGAAAATCCTGAGATGGGGAATAGCAACCTCTGGACAAGCTTCTCTTGGATTCACATGAACCCAAGGTTTGACAGAACAGGCAATACATCGTCTCCCACAGTCAGTTTAGTTGTTCCCTACAACTATTAAAAATTTAAAAGGGTTTTAAAGATAAGATCTTTTGCATAGTCCACCAAAATGGAAAGAAGCAGAAGGTGTGTCTTTCACACACACTTTCTTATTTAGATACATAGGAGAAATGGCTCTGACTCTAGGTATACATATGTGTGTGTGTATACTGGATGCATATATATATATATATATATATATACGTTCTTGGAGAATTTCATACACATATACAACGAAAGGTAATTGCAGCGACTTACCATTTTCTCTTCCAACTACCTCTGGATCTCTGCCACATGCTAAGGTTTTCCTCCCTACTTATTTTCTATCCCTTCTTCTCTTTCATCCTCCTCTTCCCACTGGATTGCGCTAGTGCTGTGAACACATGCATGGATGGGGCCATCCACCAGAGTATGACAAACCTACCAGTGCTTTTGGAGCTAGGATGGCTCAGGTTATAACCTTAGAAGTTTTGTTATAGATGTCACCACTGCATACATGGAATGGTGCACTATAAAATGGCTTTTAAGAAAAAGAAAATAAATTTTAACTTGTATTTTATGATGACTTACATTTGCTTTCATTTCTGTTGCTTTGATGAAAATACCCCAACAAAAAGCAGATTATCAGGGAAAGATTCATTTTAGTTTACAATTCCCAGTTACAGTGCATGTGGAAGGAATGTCAAGGCAGGAACTCACAATAGCTAGTTACATACAGTCTAGAGCAGAGCAAAAATGAGTGTGTCCATGCTTGCTACTCAGCTCAGCTTCTCCATGCTTATACATTCTAGGACTGAAGCCCAGGGACTAGCTCTGCCCACCGTGTGCTGGGTCCTCCTACATCAACTAACACACACAAGACAACTCTCCAGAGATGTGTGCACAAGCTCACTTGATCTAGACAGTCACTCACGGAGAATCTCTTCCCAGGTGGGTCTAGACTGCGTGAACTTGACAGTTAAAACCCATCATAATTCCTTTGCTATAAATACATCTGATTAATGTCAACCTCTTGTTTTAAAAATTCTTGAGGTTTTAATAATTAGCCCCTCACGCTCAGGGGTTATTGGGTGTTTGAGGTTAAGATGCTATTTAATCTTAGCTGAACTTCCGGGTCATCAATGAATGAGTTTTGCCATACAGTATTTGCTCATCTGCATTTATTATATGAATGGATGAGATCATCCTAGCTCCTTACACTCTCAAATCTCTGAATTAGTAAAATATTTCAAGTAGTAGCACCAGGGATGTTGCTGAAGGGACTAAAGGTTAGGAGGAACAAACGGTCTCTAATGCCAACAGAATGCCTGCCACTCAGTGGACTAAACAAGTTCATTCTTATCCTTTTGGAGTCTCCATTTATTAAAAATTGTCCTATTTTTTATTATTTTAAATGTTTGTTTTCTAAGGAGAAAACAATAAAGGGTGTGGATTTGGGTGGGTGGGGGAGGATCCTGGAACTGGGAAGGGAAAACCATAATCAGAATATATTGCATGGAAAATATTTTTCAATAAAATAAAAAACTACTTTAAATAAAAAAGAAGAAAGGAATTAGTAAAAATGGTCTTTTAACAAGTATGCATTAGATGAATAAATTACATAAAATAAAAATAAATAAATGATTATGGGGCTGGAGAGATGCCTCAGTGGGTTAAAAGCCCACATGGCAGTTCATAGGTGACTGTAGCTCCAGTTTCAGGGAATCTGACACCCTCACACAGACAGACATACATGCAGGCAGGCAAAACACCAATGCACATAAAATAAAAATGAATAAATTAAAAGTGATTGAATGGAACTAGTGAGGCATCCAATTTCAAAAGAACACGTGCCAGGAATTGTGGACTCCCATATTGACGACACCCAAGTCTTTCTCCTTCCCTCCCTCTCTCCCTCCCTCCCTCCTTCCTTCTTTCCCAGTGAGTAGGCAGGGACAATTTTCATTTACATCAGTGGTTGTATATATGTGGCAACATCTATATTTTTGAGGCCTTGGTATTACTTTAAGAAAGGATCCATAGCAAAAGTATTTGAAGTCAAGCTATCGATGCCAAGACTTGAGACTGCATGGTATGATTGGAGTTCAGGAGAACTGGAGATCAGACACCCAGACGTGTTCACACAGACATAAACATTGTCTTTCGGTTGGTCTAAAGAGATAGGGCTTAGACTGGATTTGGATGATAGGCCTGCCACACTCAGCCATTTTTTCCCTTGTCACAGGAGAAAATGTGGTTTCAAGACCCAACATTGATCCAATCAGAAATTTAATTTTAGCACCTAATAGATGGTAGCCTTAAGCAAGTGATCTCCTCTATGTGGCAATATCAAAGGAGTCACTATGATCCCCATGGAAAGCCTGTATGTAATAGTGCCTAGTGCCAGCATAGGTTCAAGCCTTCTTAGGGTGAACTGATAAACTAAATCCTCTCATAACTGCCAGGGTGCTGGATGAGGAGGCAAGCAGCTTCTTCTTCTTCTTCTTCTTCTTCTTCTTCTTCTTCTTCTTCTTC
>LOEQ01000338.1:715791-732110 GCA_001685075.1 Bramus lutescens | reverse complement strand
CTTCATGCTCCCCTTTGAAATTCTGGGCTTGCTGAACTCTGTCTTAGCTCCCGCTTCCAGGGACACCCAGCACACAGTAGAGAACTCCCTTCCCACCAGCCCTTAGAGAACTCTCTTGTTATAAAGACATTCCTGTACCTTAAGAACTCAAGGTTGAGCTGTCCATTGCTAGGCAGGGTGATACCTGGATGGAAGGAGGTTTTGGTTTTTCTTTAAATCCCAAGTTCTTATTCCTAGTTATCTAAAATAGCCTTTCCTAACTGGCAGACCTAAATGGCCTTACCTTACTTTTTTATCAAAAAGTTTGTACTTTTGCTATTGGAGATTCCAGTTAGTATTGATTCTGTATGATCAAGTTTCCATTTTTATAAAATACTAAAAGCCAGGAAAAACTAAAAACATATTGCTTATAGATGTAAATACTTGTGACAAAATTATCTATAAAAGAAAAAGGAGAATAAATAAAACTAAAGCTTTTATTCCTTCAATGAATGGAGGTAGGGTTGGAAATACTGTTCAAGAATCAGTCAAAATGGTAAGGGAGTAACGTTTGTGGGTGGTTGTGTTTACCATCAAGTACTGCCATATCCCACACTTTCCATCTATTTTTTGTGTACAAATATTATGTGCTGTTTCATGTTTCTTTAATAAATGAGAACAATGGAGCTAGAAATAGAGAAGCCAGCAGTCAACAGCGATGCTTGACTTCTAAGGGCCATAAGGGTGAGGCAGCAGCTGCGGTATGATGAGAAATCATGAGACTGTTAAAGATACAAAATGTTACAGAAAATCAGTAAGCAGATTAAAAAAAAAAAGTACCAGCAGCCAAGGAGTAGTTTGAAACGCAAGAGAGGGGACATTAGCAGGAGCAGACCCTGGCTCTCATGGTGGGGCACTTTCCTTAGATTCTAACATTCATATCTGTTGTGCCTTTAATCGCTCTGAACTGTACATCTAATCTATTTATTCATTAACAGTTTTCCATTAATTTTAAAGCTCTTTCTAGTGTCAAGAAGCTCATGGGCAGACCTAGTTAGTAGTTTGTTTCAGTCTTAATCCATTCTCTTTGTAAATTACAGCACCACAGATTGGTAAACTATAAAGAGAATTATCTTGGTTCACAGTTTTGGTCCAAGGTGGAGAGGTTACATTTGCTGATGACTCTTTTGCCTGTACAATGCAATGCAAGAAAGAGCACATGAATTAGCTTCCACAGCTGATCTACTCTAGAGATAACACAATAAGCCAGCAAACTGTTATTTGTGTGATTGGATTAAAACCATTAGTGAAGGCCAACTCTCTCTGAACCGCTGCTCCTACCTTACTTCTTACTTACTGTTTAGTCTAATGAGGACAAATGGTAGTCCAGCTTCTGAATTCTTCACACTTAAACCATAGCAGCCACCCCTTCCTCCCAGAATACCAGACTCCATTGCTAGCTGGGTTTTGTAACTTCCCCAGTATCTCTGACTAATCCAGGGCACTTGCTTTTTCCTTGGTTCTTTTCTTTACTTTTTGAAGTACTCTCTGCCTCAGGCCCCCTGCACTTGTTATCACTCATGCCTGTGACTCTCTTCTACTGTTAACTTCTCATTCTCCATCCTCAGCCCATGTAATTCTCTCTGAGTTCATTTCTCCAGCTTGTATTATCCATCTTGCTGTGCTTACATGGTCCTTATTCACCCCTGCATCACCATGCCTGTAACGGGCTCAAGTGCAGAAGTAGTTGTCAGTCTCCTGAAGGCAGGCAAGCATAGGCAATGGTTTAGTAATCTGGGAACCCATTTGGTTTTGAATAAGCCATTATAATAAAGTACCCAGCATCCTAGCTCCTTTACGTGTGTGAACATACATACACATCTGTTCAAGAAGAGGGCTTGTTGGTTCCCAGCCACCCGGCTAGCTTAGACCCAAAATAATCACACAGAAACTGTGCACCTAGTAACCTCAGGAGTCCCAAGCATCTACTTGCATCAGGCTTTATATACCACTCTCTGAATAATAGAGTAAGTTGTTTAATCCTCTATAATAATCAAACTTATGCAGCTTCTGTTCAAGTATATTCCCAGTGTAGCCAACAGATACACTGATCTGGTCTGACTGGTTCAGGGTAAGTGAAAAAGGCAAAATTGTGTCCTCAAGTAAATTGCTAGAGAGAATCCTATTAGCAATCTTATGATTAATTGAGCATGCATATTAAGAAAAGGGACATGCACAGTGATCGAGGCCTTATGCAATTCAAGCCTTATCAGTCAAAATAGAGAAACATCCTCACTATGCCTCTAGTAATCAGAATCCCCCCTCTCCCCACTTTTCAAGAAAGGGTTTTTCTATGTAGCCTGGGCTGTCTTGGAACTTGCTCTGTAGACCAGGGTGGTCTTGAACTCAGGGATCTGCCTGCTTCTGCCTCCTGAGTGCTGAGATTAAAGGCCTATGACTCTACCACCTGGCTTCTTCTCTTGAACCTATAAAGGAATCTCTATGATGGTACCCTTGATTGCCTTTATTCATGTGAACTGTGTCAGCCTTAATAGTGTGTCTCCCTATAACTTGCACTGTCACTTTTCTCCAAACAAAGATATCTGTATGTGCCCTGATTTGAAAATTCTTTTGATAAGAGGCTTGGAAACCCCAGACCCTGACCCTCATCACAGGTCCCTCAGACTCTGGTGAGTACTGGGTAGACCTGTGTATCCTCAGAGTGCTCTATAGTGCTTTGTAGATGACCCGTGTGCCGTCCTGCTGCCTTAGTGCTATGCTCTAGGCCAAACTGAACTTAGAAGGAGAGAACCTTGACACAGACAAATGACTCCTTGATCCATTTTTGTTTCTATTGCACTTACAGGGTTCTGTTTAGTGGGTACTCAGCAGTTTTAAGAAAAAATGAACTAATTGCCAAATCAGAGCATGTTAAACCTAAAGGGAACCAGGGTGGCCTCATGGAAAGGCATTTATGGAGAGGGAAGAAATGAGCAGAAGAAGTTAAACACAATTGTTTATTAAGTGTTTAATATGCCTGATCTCCTGCCCAGAGCATCAGCTGTGTGACCTAATTTAATACCTTCAAATTTCCTGAGACAAGTTTCTGTTGGCTTCTTTTACTGTTAAAGAAACTGAAATTGATGGGGTTATGCTTGCTCCGTCTCAGTCCTACGCCCTTACACCAAGTGAATGATGGTGCTAGAACACCACCCAACTTCAACATGCATGCAGCTTCCTGAAGAGTCACTGAGGTAGACACAGGGACTCAGGAGCTCTGAGATTCTGCAGGTAATAACAAGTCATGTACTGAAGCTTGAGACAGAAAACCCGGGCCTATCTCAACAAGTTCCAAATATTGACACACATATGAATCACTTGAGGATCTATAAAAATGCAGATTATGGTCTCCTGGCTTAAGAGTGAGGCCTGGGACTCTGCATTCTGGCATATTTGCTTGTGGGGAGGGCAGGTAGACTCCTCTCCTGCATGGACTATACTTTAAGTGGCAAAGCTTCTGTATGACCCCCCCCCACACACACACACCTCTTTCAGACAAGAGCAGGCCTCCCAGGGACATCAGCTGAACACAGCATAACAAGTTACAATGACCAGGCACATATTCTCACATTAAGCCTGGATGAGGCAATCCAGTAGGAGGAATAGGGTCCCAAAAGCAGGCAAAATGAGTCAGAGAGCCCCTGCTCCCACTGTTAGGAGTCCCAAAAGAACAATAACATACTCAGCCATAACATATATCCCAAGGACCTAGGTCAGACCTCTACAGAGTCCCCGATCTCTGAGAGCCCCCACGAGTCCTGATCAATTGATTCTGTGGGTCATGTTCTTGTAGTGTCCCTAATCCCTCTGGTTCCTCCGATCCTTCATCCCACTCCTTCACAGGACTCCCAAATCTCTGTCTAATGTTTGGCTGTGGTACTCGGCATCAGCTCTCATGTGTTGCTGGATGAAGTCTCTCTGGTCTTTCTGATGAGGATGCTGCTAGGCTCCAGTCCTAGAACACTTGGCAGGCAGGACGAGTCCCAATCCCTGCCCTTGATGTCTTTCCTGGTTACAGAAGATGGCTGGTTCAGGCTCTATGTCCTTGAGTAGGATCTGTAAAAGATGATTAGGATTATTCCCTCAAGGACAGATTAATCCTTTCATTCTATTAATTAATTAATTGGCTAATAGGTTGTTTCAAGTGCAGGTCTGCTCCAACAGTCGGGAGTCTAGTTGTCTCTCACGTTCTTTGCTCTTGCCATATTTCCTGTGAGCCTTGGGAATCTGCCAGGCAGAGGTCACCACTAGATGCAGCCTCTTGACCTTGAACCAGACCTCTGAGCCAAAATAAGCCTCTCTGTGACTTGACTCAGTTTGTGGTGTGAAATAAGAACAGAGACTATAACACCAGCTTGGGTTGTTAACCACTTCTAATGTGAAAAGGGCAGGGGTGGGCTAGAGAGCTCATGGGATCTCTAGAGGAGGACGAGGTGTTTTGTCAAGTCAACAGGGAGGGTTATCAGACACATCAAGTTCACCTGAGTATGGAGCATAGCTATGAGGCCCCCACCTTTCCAACATTTAAAAACTTTGTGACATCACCAGTTCTAGAAAAACCCCAGGTTCATAATGAAACTCACTGTCAGGTGAGTCTTGTTTTGTTTTGAGTCCATTTATACAGTTTCTCACAGTCCTTCACTGGGTGACTTAGGGACATAATCTGGGGGTGAATTCTGGGAACTCTAACTGATCTTTCAGGTTGACATAAAGTGGGTTTGATCTCCTCGGAGAACTTCGCTGGCTTTCTTGTAAATCTTAGCTCTTGTTTGAGGGCACGACATGGCTTCTGTTACTCAAGGACACTGTGGGATCTCCAGGTGTGGTGTGTGCTGCTGCTACAGGTCCACATCTATGGAAATATGGAGGGAATACTGCGAGCCTTATTCAAAGAGGCTGGGCATATTCTTGAACTTTTTCTACTAGTCCTCTATTCCCATTGTCAATAGAATATGTTAAAAAAAAATGAGGCCTGAAGTCCTTGGTAGGCTGAACCTAGCCTGGGTTTTTGCTGGGGTCCACTTCTGAATAAAACGAATTCTTTTTTATAGAAAGGCTGCGCAGGTGAGGGGCACCCACTGCTCTTGCAAGTAGAGGTGGAGGAGGAAGAGGACAGACAGGAGTTTGACGGCTTGCGCATGTTAGCTCTGCTCTGCGCAGGGCCTTCCGCCTCAAGATTTGTGTTCTCTTGGCTGACTATGGGGTGCTAAAGTGAACATCCTCCTATAAGGCAGGAGATTAGAGCAGAACATGGTTTGGAGAGATGGCTAGCTAAGAGTAATCTGCTCTTGCAGAGGACTCAAATTTGCATTCCAGTACCTGTGACTACGGGCGGGGCGCACAACTGACTATAACTCCCAATCCAGGTATCCAACATCCTCTTCTGGTCTCTGCTGGCGCTTACATTCAATATACCTCCCGCATGTACACATATTCACATAATTTCAAAGAAATCTCTTACAAAATATTTCAGAATAGAGATGGGCACATTACACCTGGAGGATAGGCCGGACCCTTTAAAAGTGAGCCCTTTTCACCTGTTTTTCAGCCTTCACATTGTAGACAGTGAGTGCTGGGTGAAAAACGCCCAGACTCTGGGAGATGGCAGTTTCAAAGTATTCTGTGCCAACGTCCACTTAAGATCCCGAATACTCCCACCCCGCTGCTTGTTTCTGTGTTCATGCTGTCGGGTGTGTATCCACATGCTCTGTGATTGTGTGCGTTGTCACTCAGGGAGCCAGCAGATACCAACAGATTCTGTCTCACCAGCTGATGGTCCAGGCCTCCTCGGCATCTGATCAGCAGTGATTCCTTGTGGACCTGCAGGAACTGCTTGTGGCTAACTGTGTTTTAAGAAATCGGTTTGCTTTATTTACAGAGTGATCCCTTGAAAGGTTTCCCAGCAGGACCTAAATTGGTGCTTTTGTGCAAAAGAATTCAAAAGCAGGTTCCAGCCGTGTCGTTTATGGAGGTCTGCTGAGAACACAATACAGACAACACAAGGCCTTCATGTTTTATTAGATTGGAATCATTTCTGGCATTTAAACATTTTGATGAAATTTGTTCAGTTATCTGGGTGTGTTTTATATGAAAAAATTAAATGTTTTTTGGCAGTTCTATTAAATAGATATTGGCAACATCTCAGCGTAGTTTAGTGACTTAGAAATCAATGATACAATATTTTATTTAATCCACCAATTGAGAGCTTTATTATAATGATTCTCTTTTCTTCTGGGCCACACATGATCACCACAACTGTGTACAAGGAGTAAATGAGAATCAAGGATACTCTTCACTCAAGAAAACCAAACAAAAATACACCGGCGTATTGAGACTGTCTCAGATGTGATTGTGGGGATTTGGGGAAATGTAGGCAGTATGCTCTGTTTAGGCAAGTCGGGTAAACTGAGTCTCAGTATTAACCTTTTTCCTTTGTGCAGTGCACAGACCAAATAACAATAAAGCACTCTTCACTAAGCATGAAGTGCCCTTCCATAATCAAATGAGATTCATGCTTCTGTATGGTCTTCTCGCTCTTCCTTTCTTAAAGCTTTAGCCTCTGAGTTGTTTTCTCTGCACAAATTAGCCACAAGTATCAGATGCTAAGAAGATGTTTCTCCTCTGTGTCTTGGTCCTTTTTCATGAGGTTGTTCTGGGTATCTCCTGTGGTCTAGAAAATAGATCTGTTGTAGCAAATGCCTGTTGAAAGACTGTCATGCTCAAAGCGATGGAAAGAGCCCAGTAAAAGCAAGGCAGTCTACATTTGGATCCAGGGGCCACAGTTGTCTGTCATATTATAGGCAGAGGGGCAGGATCCTCCTTCCTTCCATTCTTCCCTAGTCCGTGATTGACAACAGTACTTCTTCAACTGGATCTGGGATGGAATGGAGTATTCCTCACCTGTGACTTTAGGTTCATGAGTCTCTGTTGGGCTAAAAACGAAACTGGCATAAACTCAAGGGAGTAAATATTAAGCGAATGTCATGAAAAGCTATTGATAGATGTAGTGAATAGCTCCCTCAGAGGGAGCTTTCTTCCCTAAGAGTCTCTAGGGCTAATGGTATGGCTGAGCAGGTAAGTGCTTCCTACACACAGCTGGCAACCTGAATTCCTGGAGCCTTTTGAAAGTGGAAAGAGAACCGACTTCACAGTGTTGTCCTCTGACCCCCACACAGGTTAGAGTTGGCACACACAGAGGCACGTACACGTGCATGCATGCACACACACACACACACACACGTAAGATACACACATATGCATGCATGCATGCACACACACTCACATATGCACAGACATGCATGCATGCATGCATGCGTGCGCACGTGCGCGCGCACACACACACACACAGATACACATACACATACACATACCATGCATATAATGCTCCTTAGGATACTTTCCTGTTGAGCTGATCCTGGAATGACTTCACTCTGGAATTTCTTCTCTTAGTTTTTAAGTTGGAAAAATAAGAAAAAGGGGGACTCGGATGCCCTGGTGAATGGAGAAAGGGAAAAGTGGAGAGAAGGCCAAATTCCTGGAAGTTCAGGGCTACTTATACCTCTGACTGTGGAAGAGTGGATTTGAAGAGAGAGCATTTTTCGCTTAGCAAGGCCATAGCCATCAACATACAAGATGAAATTATAGGAATCAGAGAAAGGTTCTAACCTGGGCAGCTTTAGAAACACACTTAAGCCCAGATAGCAAAGTGGCCAGGCACTAAATGACCTATCCCCCAGTTTCCCTTTCCTGGTGGATGACCTACCAAGGGCCAAATGTCAAGACAAAGCAGAAGGTGGGACTGAGACCCGGAATGCCACGTCTCTGGTGAGGAAGGGCTTGGGTCATCTGTTTTGTTTCTGGGTATCTCTGGAAAGGGGTGGCTACTGGACAAATTTTTCTAGTGGTTCCTATTCATGGTCTCAGCTGCCCACCCTGTGCTGGCTGCCCCACCCTCTTCCACTCATCCTCGCTGGCCTGTTGTCATTTTTCATTCCACGCTACCTATTGTGTGCCATCTAGTTTTCCAGAGTCACGGCTGAGGGAGGAGGAACAGTTCAGGAGACAGTTAGTCCTCACTGCTTCCCTGTGAGCTCATGGATCCGTTTAATTCAAGCACATCCTGGGAGACTCAGAGGGTGCAGCTATCACTGGGCATCCTGACTTTTCCCAGCATGCAGGGCCTCTCCCCAGGGTGTCTTTCTTCTTATGCTCCTACAATAAAGGTCCTTTTGGGAGGGAAGATGACCTTGCCTTCAGGGGCTGGCACTTGAAAAAGTCAATGGGACATTACAGCCCAGTTCTTGTTCCTTTAAGGCATAGAACACCCCCAGAAATAACCAGACTGGAACTTCTTGTGGACACCGTATTCTACTCTCTGAACCTTGTTCTCCTCATCTGTAAATTGAGAACAGTAGGTAGGTTAGCGTATACTCAGAGAAAGAAGGTTTCCAGACTTGGTGAGGGACTGTCAATAAATACAATGTGTGGACTTAACAAATCATTGCCAGGTAACCCTAGTCCATGGGTTGTTCTAGAAGTTCACGTGCTGGGGTTAACTTGGGGATGAAGGGAAGCAGCATACCTGAGAGGCCTAAGCAGAGATGCAGCATATGCCAGCCATTCAGTCTCAAGCTGTCGAGAGCAAGGAGTGCAGGAACAAACGTGCAGTCCTAAATACCCAGGAGACTGAAGCAGAAGCAGAGATTTAAGGCCAACCTGGGCTCTATAACAAGACACTGTTTTGAAAAACAAATATAAGAGTCACAAGGAAAGAGAACAACCTCAGGATTGAGACTAGGGAAGTTTTTTCTCTGGCGTGTTATAGAAAATTACCTCCTGGAAACACTTACAGTGCAAGGGAGGGAACTCGATTGTTTCCACCAAAACATAATAGCCAAAGGCCCACCTACTCCTGCCCCAATAAATAGGATGCTCTAGCTTGCTGCAGAGTCTGCCCTACTGACTTGGACAGGATTCTCAGCTGTGATGCCATCTCAGTAGCCCATGGTCTATGGGGATAATATTTGTTCTTGATCACAGTTATATAGATTGGGGTTGGAAATCATTTTTAAGCAGAGAAAAGTGGGCAAAGGCTGAAATGGAGGATCTTATCAGCTAACACGTACGCCTGTGTTAGCAGTACAGGACTACTCATGTGAATGGTCTTTTCAAGCCCTCGTCCTCCCTGACTTCCTGTCTTCCTACTGTACACTCATGGTAGCTGACCTGTATGTTATCAGATATACACCAAACAGAAGGAAAAGGTGGCTGATCAGCAAAGAGGAAGCTAAGTAACAAAGGCAGTGACTTAGCCCAGTAGCCCTCAGCCATGCAGCTACTTCTAGTGTCAAGGGAGTATGAGACAGCGAGGGCCAGTAAGTGTGCTTCTGTTGTATAAAGTTCTAGTAAGATTGACATTGCCCTTCTTGGAACTGCGCTACAGCCACATGTAGTTATTTAAACTTTTAAAATAAAATATGTATATATTCATATTCATTCTCTGCAATTGGGGAAACTGAAGCAGAAATATGATTTGAACCCAGAAGATAGGAAACACAAGGTACTCCATCTGAAAAAATATGAAATAAAGGCTCTGAGCAGCCACACTAATGTCATATGGTTGGTCGCTACAGCAGGAGGATATAGTTATAAATGTTTAAGTTAAAAATTGTGTCTAAGACTGGACAGCTGCTGAAAGGGATTTCAGAAACACAGCTAATATTCTTGACAAAGACAAGGCTGTCTTTCTCAGTAGCTGCTGAGGGGCTGAAAGATCTGGATAGTTCCTGATTCCAGAATATTAGTGGACCGTCAGGAGCAGAAGCACCATCAGAAACCCTACTTGCAATTATTATGCCCAGCTTCGATCCTTCCAAAACATCATCTGGAACTGGAAAGCAGAGGCGAGTTCGTCTTATTCTCACAAGTTATTGACAGACAAAGGAGTGTCTCTTTCCTGACATCAGCATGATGGCTCTATTTTATACTCAGTTTTCTCTAGAGTATTAAATTCAGCCATTAGAAGCTCCGAGAAGGGTGGAGATGCAGTCTGCTTCCGGAGAATTTAGCAATATTATTTGTCTAGGCATTAGGGGGATTGTTCCACTAAGTCCTGACAACTTCTAGCAGATTTACCTCTGAGAGTGTATTTCCCATCTCTTCAGCTTCGTTATCCGTTCAAGATGTTCAGCTGTCCAAAGGCTTGTGACATGGTTTATTCTGAGAACCTTGGATTTTCACTAGACTTTGAATTTATTGGCTGAACTCCTAAAGCTTTCCTGGACACATGCACAGGGAAGTCACACAATTGTTACTTGACTTGAGCTGAAATGTCACAAATGTTATGCTTCTTTTGTTTGCCTCCCTGGATCTTTTCTCAGTGGTAGCCTTTGTCCTGTCTGTAAATCTGTGCACCTTGTTGGTGAGCATGGCTGTCCTGGAGCTGCTCAGCGAGAATGGCTATGAGGTGCCACAGCAGAAAGTTTTTTTCTTCCAGCTCTGGTTGAAATTAATTACACTTACTGTTTCCCTCCTCATTTATCTTCATGTCTAGAACAGTGCTAGAAAGTTCTGATCTTCCTTTTGTGGTAGTTACCAGTAATTAAAGACACAAGACCCATCCTAGCCGTGCGATTGGCGCTGGACTGGGAACCCAGCGAGCAGGAACTGTCTGCTGTTACATGATGCCTCTCTTACTCCCTCACTGCAACAGAGACCCAGTTGGCAACCAGTAAGTAATAAATAATAATGATAAGTAGTCCTGACTTGTACTTTCCAGAATGGCACTGGCTTCTTCTAATTTTATAAAATGGCTTCCTGATGAAGTAGCATGTCTGTGTCACCATCGCAGAAAATATGGATGGATCCTCAGTGAAATATTAATGATTATCAGCTCCCCGGCTTTTCCTTTGTGAGGATCAGAATAAAGGAGGAACTGGTTCTCTTATGATGCACTAAAACATCATCGCTTCAGCCGCGGTCGTGGTGAACGCACACCGTCTTTTAAACCTCACCCTCCACTCTTCCTCAATCCTCATTGTCCACTCTCACTCCTGACTGCTGGGGTGGAGAATTCTCATTTTCCTATAACTTCAGACTGACATTGAGACTAGATTAGGTCACAACAAGCCCCGTGTCCACGTGGGCCAGCTTTCTTTGTCTACGTGGACAGAGTTAGTCTTATGAAGAACAGGGGTGATAATAGTGACAACAGCAATAATAATGTTCTGTCTGTTTGCCGTGAGGATTCATGAGAAAGGAGGCAGGGAGCCTCATCTGCTAGGGCAAGGGGCTCAGGACAATTAACTCCACATGTGCTCATTGTAATTCCTTTAGGCACCCATAAGGCTGCACTTCTGGGTTCGGAGGCCAGCATACATCTCCCAGGTGCACATGCTTGAGTCGCCGGCTACTGCATCACCAGCAGGTCCAGGGCATAGTGCCACCCGTCATCAGCGTCTGACTTAGACAAGTCTTTCCCCTCATGCGCCATGTGCTGGGAAACCTTTAAAAGCTAAAGGCGCCATTCCCAGCTCCTCTCTCTACTCTCTCTCTTCCACCCTGTTCACCTTTCCTCAGGGGCCCGTGCTGCACACCCTCTAATAAACTTATACACGTGGGTTNCATTCCCAGCTCCTCTCTCTACTCTCTCTCTTCCACCCTGTTCACCTTTCCTCAGGGGCCCGTGCTGCACACCCTCTAATAAACTTATACACGTGGGTTCGTTTTTGTCCCGCGCCATCTTTCCATCTCGGCGGAATATTATCGGAATAATATTTTAGGATTATTACTCATTCCCAAATCCTGGGACCCACGTGATAAATAAATACAAGGCTCAACAGTAGAGTTTTTCAAGGATTCCAAGAAATGCATCTTTTAAAAAGTTGGGTGTGGGGGTGGCTTTTTTGTAACCTCCATTCGTGAGAAACTGAGCTTTTCAGTTCCTGCCTTAGTGAGCTGCAGGCCAACCTGGGCTACAGAGTAAGTCTGAGACTCTGTCCTGTCCCCCAAGCCAAGCTCCCAAAAGTGAATTTTGTTGTCTTGTAGGGTAGAGAGGGAGAGGCGGGGCTCAAAACTAGAAATCCAAACCCATCCCTGTGCCAAGATAGCCACTTGGGTGCTTTGGCAGGAACTGTGGTGGAGCTTGTCTGGGCATCAGGTGTGCTGTATTGAGACGTGGGACCATTGGCCTGCTTTGGCCTCCTCTTTCTGCTTCCTGAGGAGAGCAAGACCTGTCCCAAAGCAGACTCCTCTACAGGGGTAATAAGGCCCCAGATAGCAGGAGAGCCAAAGTCACTGGAACTTCCAGAGAGCTGGTGGCTTTGTCTTGGCTCTGGGAGGGAGTGCACCAGGCTCTGACTGCTTCCTCATAATTGCCACCTGAGGCTGCCAGCGGTCCCTGAGAGCTCTGCAGGCCCACCCTCTCCTCAGGCAGTCTGTAGCCTTATCTGGAGAGCCACAGAAAGTCTGAGGTGAGATGGAGCGATAAGCAGGAAGTGCAGTGGAATTTCGTTCCTGGAAAAAATAAAAAACCCAGGGACCTTGGCATGGGTAGCAGAGCGAGGGCTTTGGATGTTAATCACGGCTCCTTTTATCAGACAGCTTTATTAAGATCAATGTTTTTTGTTGCCAAATTAGAGTGGACCTAGAGCGAACTTCCCAGCAGTTATTAACACAAGCCCACATTTGCTGGAAGGATCCGGTACCTCCACGTGCTCAGCCGTAGCTGGAAGTTACACAATATCTATATCATTTTTCACAGCTTTGTCATTAGCTGGTAATGATTTGATTATTTTGCAGATGAATCACGGTATAAATCTCTTTCACAAACACTACCTCCAAGTATTAATCAAAACCATTAAGGCAGAGCAGTCGGTGCAAATTAAAAAATTTGCATGTCTAAATTAAAAATTACAGTAATACATCATAAATAAATCTTTTAAATTCTCTGTGGCCTCTATGCACATCCTTTCTTTGGTGTCTGTCCTATAAGGAGGCCTCTAGTGCGCAGGCTTTTCTCTGCCTATGGATTATATGTATACCCTGCAGCCTGGGATTTTAGAGGTGGCTTGGGGCTTGCAGTGACCCCTGGCTCTGGGACAGAAGAGGGAAGTAGCAGGCTTTCTTCTTTTTCTCCATGTAGTTCTCATTTTTTTTTTCTGAACATAAGCTCCAAAGGCGGCACAGAAGAGGGAGAAGGGAAGATTATTCACTGCGTCTTCTCTTGTTGCAAAGTAAATATTTGCGGAAGGCGATGCTTCTTTTTCAAATAACTTTGAACTGTGAGGAAAATTACCAAGTTGTGTTTTAGGTAATATTTCATTTTGGAGCTATTAACACATTACTTGCAATATGGGAGGAAATTAGAGGGTTTTGAGTGATGAAAGCCACCTTTGGCATTAAAAAACTATTATTATTCCCTTGAAACGCTGAAGCAAATTAAAACAGGAAAATGAAACTTTCAAGTGCCCTGGATTTGAAAAGGCATTTTCCCCCCTTTCATTTGTCAAGAAAAAAAAAATTGAAATGACTTGTTTCACGGAAACCTGGAAGAAATCATTTGTAAGGGAGAAAAGTACCCTTTTCAAAATGCCTTTGCCAGCGTTTGGGGGCAGGAAGCTGCCCTGAGCTCCTCTGGTGCTCCCAGTGTAAACTGGCCTTGGAGGGCAAGATACAGACTAGAGCTGCCGGTTCAGCCCAGCCCCCAGGAATGGGACAGCAGCAGCAATTAGAAAGCAGCTCGCTCTGCCCAGAATTCAACCCAATTAACCTATCAGTAACCTATTAACCCAATTAAATAGAAAAGCTGTTCTGTGGAGAAGTGCAGGACTTGACCTGTTTGTAGAGGGTGGGAAGGAGGGCACGGTGTGGGGAATGTTAGACTTTGGAGGAGACAGTTCCCACAGAGAACTTAGACGTTTGGACGCCGGGAGCCTTTCCGACATAGAATTTAGGTGTTTGGACACGAGGAGACAGTTCTGACAAAGAACTTAGGCGTTTGGACACCGGGAGCCTTTCCCACAGAGAACTTAGGTGTTTGGACACGAGGAGACAGTTCTGACAAAGAACTTAGGCGTTTGGACACCGGGAGCCTTTCCCACAGAGAACTTAGGTGTTTGGACACGAGACAGTTCCCACAGAGAACTTAGACGTTTGGACACGGTTCTAAGTGATGTTTCCTTGGCGGCAGCTGATGGAATTAACAGCAGCAGGTTAGTCAGCAGCAGTGGAAGGCTCCTTCTCTGCCTTGTGGAATTTTACTTTAGAATATTTCTGAGGGAGTCCTCCTTCCTAAGACTTGGCTCTCCACCTGCCTGTGATTTCTTACAAGCTCAGGGAGAAGAGGTGACATCTTAAGCTAATAGCTGAGGTCAAGCCTGTGCATTCTTCTGAACTTAGTGACCAGACACGCCACACCACACCCAGGTGTTGAATGAAAAGCTGGTGTCTGTCTGGCCCTTCTCCAGCTGTGTGAACTCCATGAATTGGCCCATGTCTGCGGCTCTCAGTTCATTCATCTGTGTAAAATGAGTGGGTTGAATGAGATGAGCTCAGGAGGTTTTATTTCCCAGCTCTTGATGTTTTCTGAGTTTTTAAAAATATTACTATGTCTAATTTCTCTCCTTTTGGTTCTCTCTCTCTCTCCTCTCTCTCTCTCTCAACAAAAACAAATGTTTCTTTAGTGACCTTGGCTAGAATTGCACCATCTAACTTAATAGCCATGTATATATATACACATATATATGTGTATATATACACATGTATATATACACATATATATGTATATACACACACACAATGAACTAAAATGGCATTCAATGAAAACTTCTCAGCTCTTTAACCCCCCAGCCAAGCATTAAGGGCTCAGTGGCCGCACGTGGTGTGTGGCTGTCACTTGAACAGCCCAGATGCACAGCATCTTCATTACCGTAGAGTGAGGATCTCTGTGCAGAATACACCTGTAGTTGAATTATTATGCACTCTGTTCATGCTTGATGCAGGTGAAGGCAAAGGATGGCAGTTTAACTTGAAAACACTGCCCAGCTCTCACGGTGTTTAACTAGGCCCTAACCTACTTCCTAACTGCACAGTTACTGTGGACAGAGATCAGCTCCACAAAGTCCCACTGTCCCTCCTGTGTTCGCTGCACCTATATGGGTGTGTGTAAAACAGCTGCCATGTTATTGTACTATTCAATTTATGGACTATTCAAGTCAAAGCCCATCTTATACTGTATGGTATGTATGTGAGGTATATATGCATTTATGAATTTGGGATATGAATACATTCTGATACCAAGCATGTGTATGTATGGAGGCCACAGGTTGATGTTAGATTTCTTCCTCAATTATGTTCCACCTTATTTTTTGAGACAAAACTCTCTGAACTTGGGGCTCACTGATAATCTAGGCTGGCAGGCCTCAGTTATCATACCGTCTCTCTTTCCCAGTATTCGGATAACAAGCTGTTTGCCTCTACACGTACTTTTTGCATAGGTGCTGGGGATTTTAATTCAAGTTCTCAAGTTTTTATGACAAAAATTGTTTTTATTGAGCTAGATATTTTTCTCCACTCCCCTCCTTTTCTCTCCCAGGCCCTTCTACCCTCTCCCATGGTCCCCATGCTCCCAATTTACTCAAAAGTTCTTGTCTTTTTCTATTTTCCATGTAGATTAGATCCATGTATATCTCTCTTAAGGTCCTCTTTGTTGTCTAGGTTCTCTGTGATTGTGAATTGTAGGGCTGGTTTTTCTTTGCTTTATGTCTAAAAGCCACTTATGAGTGAATACATATGATAATTGTATTTCTGGGTCTGGATTACCTCACTCAATATGAATTTTTTTACAACGATCCATTTGCCTGCAAATTTCAAGATGCCATTACTTTTTTCTGCTGTGTAATGCTCCATTGTATAAATGTACCACATTTTTCTTATTCATTTTTGGGTAGAGGGGCATCGAGGTTGTTTCCAGGTTCTGGCTATGACAAATAATGCTGCTATGAGTATAGTTGAGCACATGTCCTTGTGGTATGATTGAGGCATCCTTTGGTTATATGCCCAAATGTGATATTGCTGGGTCTTGAGGTAGGTTGTTTCCTAATTTTGTGAGAAATCGCCATATTGATATCCAAAGCAGCAGTATCAACTTGAACTCCCATCAGCAATGGAGGAGTGGACCCTTTACCCCACATCCTTTCCAGCTTAAGTTGTCATCAGTGCTTTTGATATTGGCCATTCTTACAGGTGTAAGATGAAATCTCAGAGTTCTTTTGATTTGCATT
>LOEQ01000338.1:685758-701254 GCA_001685075.1 Bramus lutescens | reverse complement strand
TCTTTCTTTCTTTCTTTCTTTCTTTCTTTCTTTCTTTCTTTCTTTCTCTTTCCTGCCTGATCTGTGTTCAGTTCCTCTCCTTTTTTTTCTTTCCTCTTTTCATGTGTATCTGTGTAGCTATGTATACAAGTATACAGACACACACACGGATATATAGTTACATTTGCACATGTGCACATGCACGTAGAGGCTCCTAACTGATGTGTACAATCTTCTCAATTGTTCTTTATTCTTTGAGGCAGAGTTTCTGACTCAAACCCAGAGCTTATAAACATGGTTAGCCTCACTAACTGGCCTGCCTTGGGCTGGGCCTCTGCCCACTCCCCAGAATTTGTATAGGTTCTGAAGATCTGAACTCCAACCATTATGCTTGTTCATCCATGCAGAAAGTGCTTTACTTGTTGAACTACCTCTCAGGCTGGTCTTGACTGTGCTAGGCTCCTGTCTCAGCTTCCTGAGAGGTTTACAAGCTTGTTCCACCATGTCACTTAAGAAGTCTGGAGTCCTAACTGGGTTTTGAGAGTAAGCACTCTATTTCTGGCATGCTTTGCTTGCACATGCATAGAGAATAGATTCCCTCAACTTATGCAAAGGGAAAAAATAAGGGTAGGGAACTAATTTTTCAGATATACAAATCAAGATACAACAAACAAGGACCAGAGCTATCGAAAGGCCATGCAGAAAATATTAAATAGTGGGTGCAACATAACTAATGATATTTTGGCATACATACCCATGTGACCAACTGGCACAGTGATGTCAGAGCCTGCTAACTGAAGACTGGCCCTGTAACTGGAAATTGACTATCTTGAAGACCCCTATAACAAAGACACCCCTGGCAACACTTTCCCTCACTTTCTACCCTCACTTTCTACAGGAAGACTTGAACTGTACAGATGATGTTGTTTTACTTAGAGCAACAAGATCCATATTCCGCCACACTCAAGAACAATAATGGAGTGATAGTTTCCAAGGGAAGATTGTATTACAGCCTGAAGATGGAGATAATGCAAGCATCTACTGCTATGTCAATTGCAACAGAATTCACTTAGACCTCCAATTCAGAGGAATCAACAGAGTGAATTCTTAATCACCCTCTTTCCTCTTTTTAGTCCTTCTAGTGTTTTGACTCCACTTCAATAGTTTCACTGTAGTGTGAATCCAATAGTTCTGAGGAGTGTGTACAATCTTAGGCAAAGATATAAACACCTCTTTGATGTTCCTTTCTGAAGGAATGTTTTGCTGTATTAAGAAGAGAATGAGCCACTTTAGGGAGCCCCAGTGTCTATTTGATACAAATATGATGGCTTAGAATGACTCAAGGCAAAATGGTGGTTCTTCGTGAAATATTATGTGTTTGTTGGAACAGAGGGAGATTCCAAACCAGGGCAAGACCCTTCACTTGGAACCACAGGTACTTCTGTGTTGAGAAGGACAGATGCACACAGATTTGTGACAGCTGTAAATTGCTGAGTGTGAGACTGTATTTATCATATTGAATATAGAAAGGACAAATTGCCAAATAGCAAGCGTCTTGTTACAGCTTTGACACACACAATCCAACCCTGAATTGTGTTTAATTTTTCTTGTTATATTCTATCACACAAAAAAATAGCTGTGTGTGTGTTGATTATTTTTTCATGAGATCTTCTGATAACAGAGATTCTATTCTGATAACTCAGAACATCATCCTGGTAGAAAGAGTTGGTGTTTTGATGCCATTAATTTATTATTACTTATTAATTACTATTATTTTATTAAATGGTGTACATAAGTGTTTCTCACTTC
The DNA here is from genome assembly GCA_001685075.1 of Bramus lutescens. Lineage (NCBI taxonomy): Eukaryota > Metazoa > Chordata > Mammalia > Rodentia > Cricetidae > Bramus > Bramus lutescens. Next base: position 699,466 of record LOEQ01000338.1, on the reverse strand, counting down.
AAACTTGTTTTCATTTATCTTGTCTTGTATCTTTAATCCTAGCACCTTCTCTGTGGAGGGATGGGCTGCTTCTCATGCATTTGAGGCCAGCCCGGGCTACACAGGAAGATTCTACCACAAAGCAGAACAAACACTGATGGTTTCTAAACTGAAACACTCAGCTCAAATGTCTCCTTGGAAATCTAAGGTCATAGGTCCAGCTGTTCCCTGGTCTCTAGAAACATAGCAGACACAGAATCCTTCAGGAAGACTCACATTGTGCCACTGCCTCATTTCAAACTTCATGAAGGTTCTCATTTCTTTCTGTGTAAAAAGCCCAAATTCCTTACAAGGACTAAAACCCATCCCCTCTAGCCTACTAGCTTCTCCTCTTTCACTCTCTTCACTCCCAGCTGCTCTGCAACACTGGCTTCCTGGTTTGGGGACCTCTATTTTGCTACTTGACTGATGCTCTCTCTTCAAGTTTTGCTCAAATCCAGCGTTCTCAATAGATCATCACACTTAACGCCATAGCATGTCCCCCTTCTCCACATCTCCACCATGTCTGGACAACCCCCAAACCTCTCACTTCTTTCTCCTCGAGAATTTCTGATTTTTTAATGCACATTATTGATTACAGTTATTACTCAAAGTCTGTCTTCTGCCACCACTAAAACCTTCATGTACCAAAGATTTTTGTTTTGTTTACTGATACATCCCCAAGCACCTAACACAATAACTAGAAATAAACATTTTGTTGAGTGACTGGAACAACACATTGAGTAAATGAAATCATCTAAACACCAAGAAATAGCAGATGCCAGCATTGCTTTCCTGTTGAGGACAGTGGGGCTTGAGTGAAGGGTCCAGAAGTTCTACAGAGCTAGGAAGTGTGCCACAGGGCTTCTCAACAGTTTTATTTACCAATAAAGCCCTCACTTGTACTCAATCTTTTTAACTTTGATCTTTAGCGTTTTTTTTTTTCCAGAAGATTTTCTTTTGTTCTCTGATTTCCTGATTGGTGAGTTGAGGGTAAAGAGATCCAGCATTTGGTCTGATATATTTTCTGAAATGTAATTATGATATTTTACAAATTCCAAAACTGTCTCTTTACATCATAGTTCATTTGTTTAGAGTTCTTAAAGTGGATGTTCAAAATTTAGAAACCAAACCCAGGGCTGATAAGATGGCTTAGAGCCTAAAGGTGTTTGCTGCCAAGCTTGACAAGCTGAGGGTGACCCCAGGACCTGCACAGTTGAAGAAGAGGCCCTGCTCCTGCAAATTGTCACACGCATGTGCTTCCCACTCTTGTGCACACTAATTAAGTAAATACATGTGAAACTAATTCAGAAGCTTGGACAATGGTACTCTGTTAAGCATTTTGAATGCAAGGTTTTGATTTCGGTATTCCACAGAATGATCTCGGACTACGGGACAGAATGTCTGAATCCTAAAGTGTGAAAATTAATTTAAGTACTTCTTCCTAAGACCTCTGTAGTGTTTGAGGGAAATGCCAGTGCCTGCAGGAGAACAGACGTATTTGATAGAAATGCAGACTAGAAGTGTGTTAGAAGAGCCTGCTCGAGGGCGAACAGTTGTGCCAGGGTGGCAGTTCAGAGATGCTCGCTTTCTTTAAAATGGAGCTGCAGCAAAGTCTCCTTTCTGAAGGGGGGAATGGTGAATTTCAGAGTTTTTAATCAACTCTTTGAAGTAAGAAAGTTAACAGGGGTAGGAGGGAAAAAAATCAATTCTCATTCAGGCATCCAATGAAAAAGTGAGCTTCATGTTTCTGCTCGCTGTTCGTCTCTCTCTCCTTTCTCAGTTACAGCCGACATTGTGACGGCCACACGGACAAGCCTCACCTGCTCTGTTGTATCTGACTTTATGTCACACGTTTCGCTATTAGCTCGGTTGATCTCTCTCTCTGTAGGTCTTTCTCTCCTGCCCCGCCCCCCTTTGCACCTCTCTGCTCACTCACTTCCTGACAAAATAAAACCAATTTTCATTCTGAAACTGTACTTAACCCTGCTCACTATTGCCAGTAATTCAAAGGCAGTAATTCCCCGGACTGCTTAAATTCAGGGAACTTCATTAAATGTCAGCTTGCTCCAGTCCCGTCTTTGAGAAATCTGAAAGAAGGTTCTTGCCGTGCTTTTCTATGGCAAGAACTAGCACCTTAGACTTATGTCCTCCATCTCTGCTAACTGAGACTCTCTTCATGCACCTCTCTGAGCCAGTCACAGCTCTCTGGGATTGAACTCAGTGACCAAAAGCTCAGGGACATTCCTACAACAGTCATTTTGATGAGTGGAAAAAGAATTCTGTTAAGAGATAGATTTAAATTTTTATCCTGTCCTTAATTTGAGGCTTCCACGATCATGCTTCCAACTGAGCAAACTTCAGCAGTAGGGAATGCTTACCACCGGGAATTTAAGAAAACTACTAGCCACTGGTTTGTAGCTGTGCCGAGTACATGGGAGCTGCCAGCACCTTAGTCTGAGCCGTGAGCTCTTGCTTTACACGCCACATTATATGTCTGCTCCTTAGCACAGAAAGGAAAAAGAAAGGCAATGAAGCCCAAGACTCAGTTAAATCAAGGTAGGAGAAGACCTCTGTAATGAAAATTATAAAATACTAATGAAATATATTGAAATTGAATACACTTGCACATACACACTTCCCATGTTGCCTGGAAGAATTAATATTGTTGAAATGTTCATATTGTGCAGTCTGATCTACAAATTCCAAACGATGCCCACCATGAAACCAATGGTGTTCATCCTCAACATGGAAGCAATGATGGAGAAATGTGCGCAGTAGCACAGAGAGCTGCGAACAGCCACAGCAGTCCTGACTAAGAAGAACACAGCTGGAAGCACACTGTGTCTGACTTTCAGATACACTGCAGGGCCTCAGTAATTGAAGAAGCTTGCAACTGCAATGAAAATGACATAGACCAGAGAAACAAGTAAAGACCCCAGAAATAAATGCAAGCACCAAAGCCAACAACAGAAATCATGTGTTAAAGAAAGAACAACTTCTTCAATAAATTTTGCTGGTAAAATTGACTGCCCATATGAAGAAAACTGCAAGTTGATACCTTTCTCTCATTTTGTGCAAAGATTAAGCCAACATAAAACATTGACCTGAATGTAGGATCTGAGTTGCATTAGAGGAAAACACAGGGGAAACTCTTCAATGATTACTTGGATATGGACCTGAAAATATAAGAAACATAAGCAAAAATAGACAAATGGGACTCCATTTCACTAAAATGCATTTGCACAGCACAGGAAATGCACAGAATAAAAAGATAACCTACAGATAGGAGAAAACATCAGTTCAATACTTACCTGACAAAGAATGAATGTCCAAAATACATAATGTAACTAAAATATTAGCAGACTCAAGTAATCCAATTATACTGGGCAAATGATCTAAATCTATGCTTCTGGAAAAAATACAAATGGTCAACAAATAAATTTAAAAGTTCATTTTCAGTATCTATCATAGAAATCTAAATCCTTGCTATCTATGGAGAGACACTGCCTAATGAGAATGGCTAGTATGGGAAGCAAATGCTGGGAGGCATGGCGATCAGAGAACTCTTACATGCAATGGGGTGAGAACACACATTGGATATGGAAGCCAATACAGAGGTTCCTTAAAACAGTAAAAATAAAATTAGCGTATGACCCCACACCAGCTCTAGACAGATATCCAAAGGAGTGATGTTAGCACGCCCAAAAGGTGCCGATGCATAATAACATAATAACCAAGGGATGGCAGGAACCTGGGTGTTTATCAGTGTGTGATGGGGGCAGGGAATGTTGGGTGGGGCCATAACGGAAAATCATTCAGCCATGAAGAAGAAAGAAATTTTGGTTTTAGACATATGCAGCTCTCACAAGTGAATCTGAAAAATGAACAAAGGTTAATGTACATATGAGATAATGGTAACTGGAGTTTGAGACGGGTGGCAATGAAGAGATACAGACTTTCTAGACATTTTCAGTGCCTACTGATGAAGTGCTTACTGATAAAGACATGTACTGAAACATTAGCATGAACTCCACTAATACATGCAACAAATACATGTTAACTCAGAATAAAATTCTATAAAAATTATATTTATAAAAATGGAGAGCCACAAAGCCAAATTATATAAAAATATGAAATGAATAACAACTTGAGTATATAAAGAATTCTAATTCTTCATAGGCTCTAAAGTCATTTAGAAAAAAGCAGAAAAAGTAATAGGATATATATTAGCTGTAGCACAAACTACATTTTCAAAAAGAATTTAATGTTTACACTTATTTTCTTTTATGTGTATATGTGTATCTAACAAGTGTGCATGTGTTCATTGAGGACAGAAGAGACTTATGGGTCCATGGAGCTGGAGATGGTGGCAATCGTGAGCCTTCCAACATGGGTGCTGGGAACTGAACTTGGGTTCTCTGCAGGAGAAGCAAAGGCTCTTAAACTGCTGAGCCATCTCTTCTGCCCCTCAAATCATTTTGCACAATTACTTTCTTATTTTCACAAAAGTTCTGAAAATTAAATTTGATGAGTCTTAACAACGCCTTCACTATGCTGATAAAAATGAAAACCTAATGGGATTAAACAGCAAACAACCTCACCCAATGCTAAGTGGCAAAGATAGGCACAAATATTCATGCTCTGGAGTCAAAATTCAGTGTTTTGACTTTTGCCTAAGATTTTTTTTTATGAATCAAAATAAAACTAGATTTTAAGTAAAAAATAAAAAAAACTTGATTAAAAATCATATTTACATTATGCTGATGTCAAGAAATCATAACATGACTTTTAGTCTTTTGAAAAGAAAGACTTCAAAATGAATTTAGACAATTTTAAGAAGGATTTTTCAAAATGTGTGTGTGTGTGCACTTGTAAGTACATCTGGCCCATGAAGGTCAGAAAAGGTCTGATGCCTGAATACCCTTTTGTGGGTGCTCGAAACCAGACTTGGAACCTCGGGAGGTCAAATGCGCTCTTAGCCTCTGATCCATCTCTACAGCACAAATAATTTTATTTCTATATATTAGGCACCAAAAATGTAGAAAATATTCTAGAAAGAAAATAAAGTAAAAGTATAGAAAACAAAGTCAGAGGTTTTTGTTTTGTTTTTGACTTTTTTTTTTCTCTAAAAAAATGCAGTTATGTTCCTTTGGCCTTTTGGAGGGAGGAGGAGAGAAAGAAATCACATTTTCCCATGGCCAGCAAAGCTTCTGGAAACAGATGAGTCATCAATTTTGATAAGATCCATGACTAGTGTCATAATTTGCAGTGATTCATGTGTGATTTTTCTTTCCTCATTCCAAAATAAGGTCTGAAACAAAAGCAAAGCCTAGGGAAGGCAAGAGCAACTGGCATGTTCTCTCTTTTGTGTGTCATATGTGTGTGAAATGGGAGTTACAATAGATTCAGGAAACACCTGATTCTGGCACAGTAAGTCATCTTAGAGATCATCTGACTCACCTTCACCACCCCGAAGCTCACAGTAGAAGAGAACAAGATCAGAAAAGGGCCCTGTTGTTAGCGCCTAGAAAGTCTGCTCTGAGATGTTAATTGTTTGTAGGACACAACATTCCTTTTTATGACTTACTTTTAAAGCAAAGAAAAAGGTAAAAGCTGTTTTTGCCACCCCATTCTGGATCCTTCCTGTGGTTTGCTAGCTATCTGGCTCTGCTCTTGCACGGGGTGTAATTGCAGATAGCCCTGAGCCTCCACAGAGATCTCCTGTTCTCTAGTTCCTGGGCTTGTATTTCTTAGTAAAATTAACTCATGCTCCCACATAGAACCTATAATCTCAGGGAATTTAATTCTATAGCAACTAAGTCTGTCTTGTATGTAAAGAGCTTTTTTTATTTATGAAATTTTGAGTTACAAATAAGTTCTGAATTTGGGCTGGGGCTGTGGTTCTGTGGTGGAGTGTTTACTTACATTGAACCTACAGAGCCCTAGCATTCTACAAAACAAAGCAAGGGAAACAAGTTCTGAATCTGAAATCTTTCAGGAAAGAAGTCTTGCTCCCCTTTAGACATCATTTGGCCAAAAATCTAGAGGAATGTTCTCAATTATTGCTATAGCAACGTCTCTCTGATGAAACTCTCTGTTGAGATTTTTAAGTTACCAGTTGAAAATGTTTGTGAGTAGGGTATTACGTGTTTTCATCAAGTCTGGAGTACCATGATCATAGTGGGCAAGCCTTATTAGACACAGAATTGGCTGTAGACATTTGGAGCTTGTGTGTAGACAGGGCAATCAGTTATTAGGTCCTTGCCCAGTGCCCGGCTCTTCAGGGTAAGAAAGGAGGAAGAGAAACAAGAAACCAACAGAGAAGACATATCCTTTTCTTTTCTTACCTGAGTTGTGATTCTTTAGGATGGAAGATTTTTGTTACCAGACATGCCTTTCTAAGCAGTTTGCTCCTCACCAAGAAACCTTTGGAGTCTTGGCAACAGTACAATCATACAGAAATCCTGGCAATGATATTAATAAGTATGTCTATTGAACTCTGCAACTAAGCTAATTCTCAACTTCAAATTCTTACTGGTTCTAGTCTTGAACCCATGTTTGAAACTATTAATATTTATCTTGATTGGCTCACACAAGTTTTAAAAATCTTTCAGTTTTGGCCCATGTGGAAAGGATTAGGGAAATGTTATCAATGCTTATTCATAACTACCATATGTGTGAGAAATTATTATAAGAAACTGAACTGATTATGGGCAGTGAATATTAGTTTGCTGCTGCATTTGGGATCTCAGTGTTACCCTGAAAAGCATGCTTTCTCTTTGGTGAGAGGCTGGCACATCGGTGAGTTCAACAGAGAAAATGGGGATGGGTGAATGGGATGCTTCTTTGCCAAATACAAGAGAAATTTGCAAGCATAAAGACCATAATGGGAAGTGGGGAGGCATGTTGACATTTTAAAAATTATAACCTGTAGCTTTGACATTAGTCAGAACATCTAGAAATTGTATGCATGCATGTGCATATTGATTGATCACTAGATCTAGTTCCAAAAGAACATGAGAATTAGGTAGTTTGTTCTGTATTGTCCAGAATGCTGTGGTTGTGTAGTGGATTATATTAGTGCATACAATGGACTTTCTTGCTGTTTGAAGATAGGGCCAGAGGCTGAAACTTTACCTCTGGTTGAAGGAAGCAGTAGAGTTGGAGACAAAGCTTACTGAAGGAAACAGCGCATTTGAGCATAGTGACGGAGAAGCATTCAATGAAAGGGCTCTGCTGAGATACAGGTGGGGCTAAAGAAAGCTGGTAAAGCGGTAGGAACACCCAAGGGCCAGCAATGTCAGAGGGATGTCGTTATCTCTGGAACTCAAGGGATAGGAAGCATTAGTGGAGCCCATAGTTGTGGAGAACTTTAAAAAGCAATGCAAAATGTGTTGTGTCCTGCAAGGCAAAGGCCACATCCTCCTCTTCTGCCCTCCAGCTTCTCCATGCTGCCTCTTCTAGGTCAAATTAATTTGAAGGCAAAAGACAGGGAATCAATTGGGTACAAATTAGCTTCCTGGAACAGAACAGAGGACAAGGTGCTAAAGAGTGCCATGGAAGGCAAAGAGCATGGTCGCAATTAGCTTCGAAGGGAGCGCCGAGTCTCAGAGCAGCAGAGCGCCTTACCAAGATCGTTCAAGCTCCAGGTGCTGGCCAAGTGGTGGACCTCTTTTGCATGTAAAAAGACGGAGGAAACTGGATTTATCTTATTTATACTCTTATTTTTTTATCTCTTTTTTCCATTTCTCTCCTAGAATTTTCTGGAATCAGCTCTGTTACAAACTGTTTCTGTGAAAATGTAAACGAAGATAAGGAATGTAAATGAATTTGAAGACACGTGTCTCCATCGGTGATATTAAAGCCTTCATTCTCAGCTCTGTCTTTGGGTGACTTAAATGACTCTCTTATGGATTTTTACTAATGGTTTACTGTCAGGGGCTGGAGGTACACAGAGCATCTCCAGTACCCTTGCTGTCCTACACACCCCGTGATTCACACCCCTCAGAAGCCCATCCCTAGAACCAAGTCTCCCACTGACTTGGAGATGATACCCATGTGGGAGCTGCTGCTGTGCTGTCCTTTGCTTAGGGGACTGGAGACTAGCTTCTCTGACATCTTCTCTGACACTTGTTTCTGGAAACTGTAGCTTGTACATGTCTTGTCACAAGGTTGATTAGTCAGCGTAGCTCTCCCTGAAAACACTTTCAAAGACTGATGCTCCTCAACACAAACGCCTGGACCATTTTTCCATTTACAGAGTTTGCTACTAGCAGATATCCTATTTTTTTTTGTTATTTATCTTGCTAATTAAGCAAACAAGGTAAGTGAGGATAGAGGTTTCATCTGCTTGATTCATGTCTGTGTCCATGGGAGGTATTCTGTTGAAATTTGTTGAATAAATTAATGGATACTTTAGATACTGAATGCAACATGTATTTAAGTGACTAACTATGCATGCAGGAGCTCTGAAAGGCTGCTGAGTCAGTTGTCCTTGTGGCGCATTTACATGAGTCACATTCTAGAACCCCAGGTTCTGCTTGGAGACAATAATCATTCTAGAAATGGATACTCATTGAGATACCTTAGCCTGACTCTTGAATTGGGTAGCTTGGCAAAGAATGGTTTCTGAGGCTTATTAAATTGCTGCTGACCTATAAAGACTATAGACTGACTTGGAACTGAGTGTGTGTTGGGATCTCAGGAATTGCAAGTACTCCAAACAAATAAACACAGAATATCAATGCTGTGTATTTAACCACAGTGTATAATGCAATTCTGCCTTATAGTTCATGAGTTTGTTGGGTCTCACTGACAACAGAATCCTCCTGCCCACTTTTCACAGCTCAGGATTTCCTCTTCTTGTGTTGATCAGCAAAGTGTGCTTCCCTACAACACACCCCTCAGTGTCCCAGTGTCCTTTCTTTCTGTTGCTGTGATAAACACTGACTAAAAGCAGCTGAAGGGAGGAAAGAATATGTTTAGCTTACACTACTGGGTAGTCCATCACTGAGGGAAGTCAGGGAACAAACAAGCAGGAGCAGAATGAATGAAACTTACTGGGTTACTGGCTAATGGTTAGCTAGTTTTTTTTTTTTTTACAGCCTAAGGACTCCTGCCCTGGAGATGGTATAGCCCATATTGGGATGGGCCCTCCTACATCAATTAATAGTCAAGCCAACGCATTCCCACAGATCAATCAGATCTGAGCAATGCTTCATCTGTGTCTCCATTCTCAGTGACTGTAGTTGGCATTGTTTTGACCACCAACCAGTTCCCAAATAAAGACACAAAGACTTATTATTAATTATGAATGCTCAGCCTTAGCTTAGACTTGTCTCACTAGCATTTTAGGCTTAATTTAGCCTGTTTCTATTCATCTACATTTTTGTCTTGGGGCTTTTTACCTTTCCTTCATTCTGTATGTCCTACTTTCGGGCTTCCTCCCTGTCTGTCTGTCTATCTGCTCCCTCACCCCCACATCTCCCTGCTGTCTCCTTTTCTTTTTTCCTTTTTTCTTCCCCGAACCAAAATTCCTCCTCCCACTTATTCCCCTGCCAGTCAGTTCTGCCTGTACCCTTGTTATTGGCTGTTTAGATTCTTATTAGACCAATCAGGTGCCTTTAGTAGGCAAGGCAAAACAGCAACGCATCCTTACAAAATAAATGCAACACATCTTTACAAAGTTAAACAACTGCAACACATTTTGCAATAGTTAAACAAACTTTCCACCACAAGTGACTCTATGCTGTGTCAAGTTAATAGTGTACTCAGCATTGAAGAGAAACAGACCACGCAGGTCCACAATAGACTACAAGACTCTCCACACCTTTATGCTGAAAATTAAATCTCAGATAATAGCCATGTGTATAAGACAGTCTAGAAAAGGCCAATATAGTTTGGCCAATTTCTTGGAGTTTCTATGAGCAGGGTGGGAAGGAGGGAGTAGACTAGGGAAGTTCTTAGGGAGTCCTGAGCTCTATCTTGATGTGGACACAGGGCAGGGATGAATGTACTCTTAAAAGTGGAATTTTACTCTCTGAAAATTATGGCGCAATAGAAAACAAACTGCCACAGAAGCAACTTTATGATAATATTTTAATCTACAAATTCATTGCTCTAATTATGGGACTATTCATATCTAAGAAATGTTTTGTACAATCTTTTTTGTGAAACTGGGAATCAAGTCAGGCCTTTGGATGTGCTAGGTAAATATTATGCCACTGAGCACCTCTCAGTTTTTAGAAACAGATTTTCATTATGTAACTCAGTGTGGTGATTATATTTATTTATTGTTAACTCATCAGAATCTAGAATCACCTCACCTGGGAGATGGGCCTCTGGACCTAGTTGTTAGGGATTTTCTTGATTGCATTTAAATGACGTGGGAAGACCTGTTTTGGTTGTCTATAGGACCTGGGCTGTGGGAATGCAGAGTGAGCTGGGTGAGTGGTGAGTATGTCTCACTCTCTGCCTTCCCTGCTATGATGAACTGCTGCCTGTAACTGTGATGCAGAAGAGCCCCTCCCTCCTTCAGACTGTTTCAATTTGAGTATTTTATTGCAACAACTGGAAGAGAAACTGAGACACCCAGGCTGTCCTTGAGCCCAGAGCCTCATGGGAAAATACATCACCTCATACTTAGTTTTTCCCCCCTCTCTTATTTTGTTTTCTTAGTATTTGTAATTTGTGTAGCTGAAGGTTTCCTATTTCTGAAAGTATTTATTATTAGATTTATTATTATAGATTTTTATTAGTAAGCTTGAATGGAGGTTTTTTTTTTTTTTACAATTTATTAACATTTACAAAAGGGCTACTGGAATTTCCATTCTGTTATAGGATCAATTTTTGTGTTCACTCCCCAGCCCCCAGAAAAGTTGAAGCCATGCATTCCCTGGGAATATTGCACAGAGTTCATTTATGCTTACAATATGTTTCAGCATGTTTTATTTAATTTTACTTTTTACTTTCATCTTTATTTTTAAGAATAAAGAATAATTTTTAAGAGGTCATGTTATCAGCCCAGGCTGCCCTTGGCCTCTGACTCAAGTCAAGCCCTGTGTGGAGTGTTAGTTGTGTTCTTCAACAGGCACCACAAGACAACAACAGACACACTCAGCTTCTAAAACTCCCAAGTTACACCTCTCACCCTCCCGAACAGGGAGATTCTTAGAGCACTGTGTTATGTCGTGTGTTCATGTTGCCTTGCTGTATTTTCTGTGTCGGTGTTTCATTAGATTTTATACATTGAGTCCATTTTACTTGATCTTCATTTCTTTTTGCTTTTGACTTTTTGTTTGGCATTATTTTCTTTCTTTTAAAAACATAAGCTTTAGAAATTTTTATGACTGAAAATTATATATATACATGCACTCACACATAAATATGAATATGAGATGGCACTTTGTATCCCAAGGTGGCCTTGAACTCTCAGTCCTGCTGTCATCTTCCCAAGTATTATAGGCTCAGAGCACTACCATGCCTGGATTCCTGCATCATTCTGTTTCAGCAGCTGCGTTCTCTCAGCGGATGAAAGTGAAGCTTCTCTGACTCCTGCTAATCTTGGATGTTCCTGGATGGTGACGTCTCTTCTCACATGGCCTCTTTCAGAACTTCTTCATGGCCTCCTGAGACCTCTGTCATTCAAGTCTGGGGCTTTAGTCTTCTCAGGGTTATTAATAATTCTGGAATTAACATTTCTAGAATTGTTCAGGTTTTATTTTTTGGGGGGTTTATTGATAAGGTGACTGTTCTAGCACATGTCTAGGTTTTAGCTCTTTGGATAATTCTTTAGATCGGTTTCCTTTTCTTGAACTCTGGACAGACTTCCTTTCCTTTTTATTTTTGGTTTTTGAGACAGGGTTTCTCTGTGTAGCTTGGTTCTGAAGACCAGGCTGGCCTTAACTCACATATAAATCTGGGGTTATTTTAGGATCTATGCTGCTGATGTGCCAAAGGAAGGAAGAAGGTATTTTGTCCTATGTCACCATCAGCAACAGCAACCAAAGAATATATTGTATGAAGTAAAAATCTATTTTCAATAAAATAAACTTGAAAGAGAAGAGGAATAAGGGGCAGACACATACTGTGGAAGGACAGGAACCTACCTAAGTCTTCCGAGTTGGAAGGACTTCAGGCAGAGACTCAGTGCCGACACTGAATTTATCAGCCAGGTGAGGTCAGGGAACGGAGGGGATAATCCTGAGAACTGAATGCAAGTGGCCAGAATCGTCCACGGACGAAGCACTCCAACCAACCACGCCTCCCGTCTCCTCAAATACCACCTTCTGTTATCTTCTCTCTACAACCTTCTATTCTGTGTTTCCCCTTGCTTTCACCATAGAAATACACAAAGCCTTTCCTGACTTAAAATTTACAAGAAAACAAGTAAAAATTATATCACTTGACTTCAAATTCCTTTCCATTTCCCACTCAATCTTTTCTTCTCTTTTCAACAAAGTATTTTAAGATATACTCCATCCTTAGTATTCCTTTTCATTTGTATGTTTCTGCACAGCAGAAGCTCCCTCCTCTTTCTCTGCTCTACAGTCTTCTACCATGGTCACAAACGAGCTCTTCATTACAGTAAGTATACCATACCACCATCCCTGTCTTATCCTGGCCTCTCTGTTAGCACAGGGGAGAAGATACATTCTTTCCTAAGTCCTTACAGTAACTTCTTCCTTACATGAACCCATTTTTGTACTATGGCAGTTTTAGCCACGGACCATTTCTTTAAAGAAAATTATATAAAATTATATATATATATACACACAATACACACACGTGTATATTTGTATACTTTTTGTGTGTATATGTGTGTACACGCTTGCATTGCCAGGATGTATGAAAGGGCCTACATTTGTGTGTAGTAGTCTTTCTCTTCTCTCTATCATGGGGGCCCACTCCCAGATCATCAAACTCAAGATATTAAGCTTGTCTTCAAGCATCTTACCCACTGGGCAGTCTCACTGGCCACAAAAGACCATTTATGTTGCTCAGATCTACTGCTTATTGCCTCGAATGTAAAAGAATTACCTAGTACGGCTTCTTGTTGAGAGACTGTTGCATTATCAATTTAAAAAACAGAGTAAGCTTTTTTTTTATTATTACACTTACAGCTAACAATGGAACCTAGTAGAAGCCCTTTATCCCATCCTTATTAGCTGAACTGTGCTCATAAAACCCCATTCGCTTTTAGTCACTTTGCATTTAATTACACAGTTTCAACAGCACATTCTAATCCCATATGAATAAGACATTTTCATAGTTCCAGAGTTCAAATGACATCTACTTTAGTTTTCTATTTCACACATGGCTTTGTAAGTAATGGCTTACTCTCTCCCCTTTTCCTTCATCAAGACATCAAATTAGTATTTACTGTTTATACTTTAATGTCTAAATATTTTTCACTGTAAAGTCAAAGGTACACTCTAATTTTATTTTCTTGTCTAAAGCTTATTTTCCTTAAGTGTCTAATTGTGTCATGTTCATGTTCTTTCTTCATAATTATCAGTAATCCTTTTCCAGCTTGCCAATAGAAATGTACACAACTGCTCTTAATAATTTTCTTGAAGGCCAAATGAATCAGATAAATTTTTTATCTGTTTTCAATTTTAAAATAATTATTCTTGAACACACACATACACACACACACACACAGAGAGAGAGAGAGAGAGAGAGAGAG